>CANXYC010030794.1:0-42519 GCA_948193065.1 Aleurites moluccanus
GGTGGTTTACAATATTTGTCACTTACTAGACCAGAGATTACATATGCAGTCAATAATGTATCACAATATATGCATAATCCCACAAAAAAACACTGGTCTGCAGTTAAGCGCATTCTTCGTTATCTTCGGGCTACAACTTCACATGGTTTGTTCATTACACCCAGTACTTCAAACTCTTTGATGGCTTATTTTGATGCTGATTATGCTGGCTATATTAATGATAGAAAGTCAACATCAGGTTTTGTTATTTTTTTTTGATGGAAATCTAATATCTTGGTCTTCAAAGAAACAACGAACTGTTAGTCACTCTTCCACTGAGACTGAATATCGTTCAATCGCTGCAGCTACTTCTGAGCTACTATGGATTCAATCGATACTAAATGAATTAGGCCATTTATCTTCTATTCCAGTGTTATGGTGTGACAACATTGGCGCTACATATCTTACTGCGAATCCAGTATTTCACTCAAGAACAAAGCATTTGGAAGTGGATTTCCATTTTGTTCGTGATCAAGTTAGTAAAAAGGAATTACAAGTTACTTACATATCATCTCATGACCAGTTGAAAGATCTACTTACTAAACCATTAGCCAAACAAAGGTTTATTTTTCTTCCAGACAAGCTGAAGGTTTTTTCTAAACCCGTTCAACTTGCAAGGGCATGATAAGGATAAGAATTATTTTAAAATATAAAGTTCTATTTTATCCTTTCAACTTAATGTTTATCATGTTGTTAATTTATATTCTATCTATTCAAACAAAATTGTATTTAAATAAGGTTGATTATAATCAATGAAATTCACAGTTACTTTTAAACTCTAAATTATTATTTTTACAAGATTCAAGTTTCTATAAATTATAAATAAAGTTAATTAAAATAAAAGAAAATGAACAATTACTTGGATAAAAAAATAAATTTAATACTATAAAATCTCTAAACACCACTACTTAATACTATTTTAGGTCTGTTAGGTCTGAAGGACTATGATCATCTTGTCGGAGCAGTAGCTCCGCCCCTTTAGCCAGCTTTGGACAATGTTGTTGCTCTTTTAACTATTTTATTTTCTGAATTATGAATACAAGTAAAATACTTGCAGGGAGGAAGACAAGAACTGACTTTGAAGTTAATCAATTACAGCAAGCCTTAATTATTATGTTCTGAACATGCGTTTCTTAAGATGGAAGTTGCAGCACATACAAATGATGGTCTGATCCACTAAATCTTAAAATTATATCATTAATTATCGAATTAGTTAGATATGCCTTGCCAAAATAAAAATAATAATGTAATCAATTTTCTAAATTTGGTTAGTTATTTTTGCTAAAAATTTTGATTTTAAAACACTATTATTAACTACTGGTAAAGCAAATTAGTGCGGTTTGATTACTGATGGTAATTATATTTTATTAAATTAAAAGAAAATAGATTGAGAGGTTATGATGAACATACCTAATCTTTAACAATTTTAAAGATTTAAATACTTATTTCGTTTTTTTAATTAGATTTTTAAATAATTTCGAATATATATATTTTCTGAGGGAAAAATATAAAATTCTAATGATATTCTAATATATTTGTACCAACTAGTTTATAAGTGATGTTTATTAAAATTGAAAATTAAGTACCGAATAAAATAAGTTATATAATTTTTAAATTTAAAAATTATTGTGTTTGATAAAAATTTTAAGTTAAAAAATTTCGACTTATTTTTTATTTTTTATTTAATTGAGACTTTTAAATCAAGTGTTATCAAATAATTTATAATAATTAAATATTAAAGATTTTAATTTTAAATACTGTATAACATTATCAAACTCCTTCTTAATATTAAAATAATTTAGTTAATAGCGTACGCACTTTCTTTTTTTACTATTTTAGTCTTGATGTGTTTAAAAATATTTTTTTTTTTATATAGTATAATAATAAATACATACATATGAATTAAAATTTAATCCCATTTCAAAATTTCTCGTAGGATATGTTTGGGGATAAGAAATTAGAATTGGAATTAAGAATTTCAATTCCAATTTTAATTCTCTAGAATTAGAATTCTGTTAAAATTGTAATTCTATCGTATGTTTTACATAAAAAAATTGGAATTAAAATTAAATAAAAAATTGATAATGATGAAAATGGCGGTGAAGTTGGAAGTGGTGGTGGACTACCGGTGGTGATGATCCAACGAGCCATCATCGTCAACGATGACTGTCAAGCGAGCCACCATTACCAGAAGTGGCGGAACACCGTAGCCGGAGGTGGCAATGGTATTGGGGGTGGCGGCGGTGGTGCTAGGGGTGGCGGTGAGAGAGAGGATTATAGTGGTGATTATGGAATTGTAATTCTTATGGGTTGAGAATGGAATTGTGGAATTAGTTTGTTAGTTATATTACAATTCCATAGAATTGTAGTTAGAATTTCAATTCTAATTCTAAATAGCTGTCAAACAGTGGAATTGAAAATTTCAATTCCAACTCCAATTCCAGACTCTCCAAACGAACCCATATAGAATGATACATATGAGCCATATTTAATTAAGATTTTTTTATCCATAAACTTAAAATTTTGGATATATGAATTAAAAATTTATATACCTATATATGAATATTAAAAATAAAAAATAAAAACAGATAAACCATCAAGTTTTATGATAAAAATAATTAAAAAAATTAAAATATCCAATACGATTAATTTAAATAATATAATTCAAGAATAACCTCATAAGTTTAAAACTTTTTAACAAAAACTAAAATGTTAAGTTATTGTTGAACTTATTTGGGAGAATAAGAATCTAAGTCCATATTGATTTAAAAGATTACTTCTGTCTATTAAGGCAAACTCAAATTAATATATTTTTTATAATTATATTTATAGTCACTCAATAATTAACTAATATACATTATCATCTCTTAATTTTATTTTATTACGTTAATATCACTAACATTACATTAACACTTTCGTAAATGACCTCTCTAACAAAAAGATGACGCATTTTTTTTTCTCTCTCATTTCATAAGCTTGAGAACTCTCTTTCTCCCATCCAAATTTTCTGTCACATTTAATGTCTCAACTCCTGTCGCATGCTTCTCTTTATTCGCCATTGTCACGATCCAATCCTATTAGGCACGTGACTGACACTACAGAATGGAAAAGCATAAAGTTTTCGGAACCCGTAATAAGTCTGACTTACTACTAAACGATAAAACTGTAATATGACAGCTATAACTGTCACAAAATAAGGGCTAAGAGTCCACCTACCATGCATAATTTGAACAAAATATTAAATTTTTATCATTTAGGGCTATCATCATCCATATAGCATCATCAACATCAGATTTCTGCTTAACAAACAACAAACAGAACTATAACTATAAATCTAACATTGAATATAACAATGTGAAACTATAAAGAATTTAATACAATGAACATGAAATAATTACATAACAAAATAGAATAACTCTTCTTCCTGACGAATAAAAAACAGGAAATACTCAACTTAAAATCTTAATTTTTTATAAACTCGACCCGAAACCTGAAAAAAATATTTGAACATGAGTGAGTATTTGACTCAATAAGCTGATATAAATTAATTTAACATGCAATCCTTCATTTATTTAAATGAAATGTCACAACATATATAAACATCCATTAGCATACATATCATCCATGATGGAAAATGTATATGGAATCCAACCACATCTATGGGTTTTTTTTTTGTTTATCGTAAATGGGAAGCCAACCCCCTCCTTTGGCGCTCTTAAAATCGAACTATAGAGTCACGGTGAGACCAACTCAAACCAGACATCCATATATTCTCTTATCCATGTTCAGGGACATGATAAAACCATTCTCTAACCAGGCAATCCCTGTAATAATATTATCATCATATCATATCATGTTATATCGTTAATATTTTCTGTGTTGGTACAGTTGGATTCCACATTATCCCATCACAATCACATACATACATATCATCAACATCATATAATATGGCAGAAATATACATCATGTTTCTAAATCTAATGCAATAGTGATAGTTTATATACATATATATTTTCATTCATACAGTGCTTACATGTCATGCATAGAAACATAGTTAAATTAAAATATATCAACTCAAAAATTTGACGACCATCAAACTGGTTGGCTCCCTCGAAGCATTTTCTAACTGACAGCAATGAAAGACATCTAAAATACTGGAATCAAATTTGGGAATTATTAGAATTATATTCAAATAGACTTAGAAATAAGAAGAACGAATTTCAAAAAATTACCGAAATTTTAATAGAGTTGCCCCTAAAATAGGACGTAACCTCATAAAATAAAAATGATAACACTTTAAATAAATATTCCAAAAATTCACATCCAACACCATCAAATCAATTGACCCCTCCTGATTCTCCAACTTATCAACCCAATAATTATGATTAATTTACTCATCTCAAATATTAAATTCAATTCACTAAATAATTATTTATAACAATCTAATATTCTAACTCAATTCCATTAATTGTTCTGCAAAATAAATTTTGATATCATCCTCCACTGAATATTTTCAATTAATTCCAATATTTACTCTTTAGTCAAAAATAATTCCCATAATAAATTCATAATTTATTCCAATCAATTAAATTAATTATTTCATAATTAATTTCAATATCAATACTCAACTAATTCAGTCATCATAATTATTCTCCTATTAATTCTCAATTTCAATTTCCAATTAATTTCATTTTTTTAATTCACAATACCTCAAAAATAATAATAATCTCAAAATAACTCGATTAAGTAATTCAAATTAATTTCATAGAATAATTATTTACTTAAATCTTATTTATTTATTTATTTCACATCAACTCTCATAATTATCCTTTATTTCTCTATACTCTAAAAATACTTTTGAAATATTTCAGATAATTTATCCTTGTTATATGATAATTATATTACCAATTATGGTCTCAAATAGTTTAATAAATCTTTAATAGTCAATACCCAATTATTAATCAATTCATCAAAGTTATTAACCATTAAATTATATCTACAATTACTTCCAATTAATATAATTAATTTACCTTAATTTATAGATTTAAAATAATTACAATTATTGATAATTTACTGTCCGAAAATCTTATAACTAGTATTAAATGCAATATTTTTTCATAAATGTCGTCCAAATAATTTCGTTAATAATTCTAAACAGTCTAAAATAATTTATTATAATGTATCCTCTCAAAATAAACACAGTTATCAATTTTTAATTACCTAAATTCTTTAATACCAATATAAATATACAACCATTTTCATAAATTTGTCTCCAAATAATCTCCAAACAATTAATAAATAATTTTAAAATAAATTTAAACCTACTTACTTGAAATTTCTCAGAAATCTATGCGTGTCCAAATTTTCCAATCCTAGCTTTGGTCTCTAATCAGAGCAAAATTAGTACCATTAGAAAGCTTATGAGAAGAGGAGTCCAAAAAATTAAAATCACCAGAAAATGGTCACCGAAATTAGTCGGAATCTGCCATAGAAAATCTGGTAGTTTTATTTTCTGATCTCCTTTTTCAACGAATGTCAGATGGCAATTTGGGTACCAAATGAAAGCTGGGATCAAGAAAAAACTATAGAAACTATAATCATTCAATTTGAAGTTCAAATGAGAGAGTTATGACTATTTGAAATTTTTTACCAAGATTGTCATAGGAGTTATTTTGAACAAAAATATTTCCTTACCCGATGATCGAAATTGAGCAAGATTGATTCCTGTGAATTCTCCTCATATCAGGCTACATGATGGCATTGGAGGTGTCGACCACCTTCCTCTAGTTTGGCCGGAATCAACGCCGAAATAAGGACTGCCAACCACTTTCTCCTCCTCATCTTCTTCTTCTTCTTCATCATCACGTTTCGAGCATATTAAAATCTGATAGCAGCTAATCTAAGGCTGCTAGGTGACAGTCTCATGTTGGTCCGTTATTTTTTTTAATTTTTAAAATTTATAAAAAAATTAGTTTAAGTCCAAAAATTATAAATAAATAGTCAATAAAATTCTTATAAAATATACTTTATTTTAACATATTAAAATTTGAAAAATAATATCTTTCTAATTTAATAAAAATTATTTAAATATAAATTTAATTTTTAATAAATTCTAAAAATAATAATAATTAAAATAATTTATTTAACTAAATAAATGAGTATAAAAATTAAATTATTAAATAATACATAATAATATAATACTAATTAAAATTAAAATTAATTTTGAAAAATATATTTTCCTTTAGTTTTAAATATTATTTCTTTGAAATATAATAAATCAAAAAAATACTTTTATATTCATAACTTTAATTAAATATTCATAAAATAATTATTATTTATAAATAAAATATGATTTTTAAAAATATTTTAAAAATATGGGTGTTACCACGTCATTTTTTTTTAAAATGTTTTGGCAATAAATATTTTTTCATTAGTGATGTGGAGTACAAAAAATACATGAGATAAAAAATGAGATATTAAATAAGATAGATGATTTAGATTATTCTTTCTCCGGGTTAAGAGGGACTGTTGTGCCTAAAACACAATAGCATATGTTATATTGATTTTTTAGTGCCCAAAAAGTTTTTGGGAAAATTTTTAAAAATTATAATATTATAGTATTTGTTGTAACGAATCCAATGACATATTTTTTGTGTGAAACAAAAATCAAATGAATTCAAAAAATGCAATATAAATGTGTTAAATTTAAACCGTTAAATCTAATGATTTAAATTTAACACACTTCTAACATATATTTTTATATCTATTTAATTTTTTTTTCATATAAAAAAATATGTCATTGGATTAGTTATAACAAATATTATAATGCTATAATTTTTAAAAAAATTTATAAAAAATTTTTAAACTCTAAAAAGTTAATATAATATACGCTATTGTGTTTTTGACACAACCCCCTCAACTCTTTTGTCAGTTGAAGTGGTTATTTGCAAGATAATCTCCTCCAATTTTATTTTTGGTAATTACATCTCTCCATTATACTTTTCACTCACAGCCACAATAGCCTTTGCAAATCTGATTATGAAACCTTAAACCCTTAATTTATAAACAATAAGTTGAAAATCTAGGGACAAATTTTGGCGCCACTGTTAAATTTGGGAAAAAGAACAGAAAGTCCATTGCTGTGGTCAAGCACGAATCTGTTAACATGATAGGAGGTGCATGGCCCTTCAAAGTTAAAAAAATAAAAAAATAAAAAAACCATATTTTTTATATATTTTTTTTTAAACATATAAATTAGTCTAAAAATTTTTTAAAATATTTTATTTTTTACTTGTATTTTTTATATAAATTTTTATATGTATATGTTTAATATAGATATTACACATTAAAATTAAAAAAATTACACATATTTTCTATTTAACTTAATTTTTTTAGTGTAATATTTAACCCCCTAAAATATCATTTATAGTTCTGCCCTTAATTATGGTATATATACATTTTTATCTATCGTTTGATTTTCAAAAGCTTATGGATTTCGACTAATCTAGACTTGAATCGGGTCGGTCCATTAAGAATAAAACTCACCATCTATAAGGTATTAAACCAGCAAATTAAGCTTAAAGAGAAAGGGTATCCAACTACCTAAATTAACTAGTGATTGGTGGTATATATATATATATATATATATATATATATATGGATTAATTATTTGAGATCCCTATATTTTGTCAATTATATTAAAAAAAAATTATATTTTTAAAATTATTTTAAAAAATTATTGTATTTTAATTCCATTAGACTAAAAAAAATTTTGATCTATTTTTTTATTAGTCGTACACTAAAAAATCAAAATTTAATTAAAATATTTATTTTAATACTTAAAATATATTTCTTCTTCTTCTCCAACAATCAACTAAACCAAACCCTTGTCAAATTACTAAACATTTTGATTAGGAAATTCTAGCAGAAATTAAAACGAAGGCAAGTCAAGCCTAAAGACTGGGACCCATACATTCATTATCCAGATTCAAGTTTACGCTCGAAGTCCAAAATTTTCCATATGATATGGCCCATTTGATCTTAATCAAAGCCAAGAACATAATTATCTTATACCAAACCTATTTAATTTAATTTAATTACCCAATACTCATACACAGTGAGATTCCATATAAATTTGATGAATGATCATGATCTATCCATGATGATGGTGATGAAAATAGCAGAGTTAAAATCATGGAATTGGTATCTAAAATCCATACACAAAACCCCAAAAAAGAAAAGGAAAGAAAAGAACAGAAATGGAGGGACTGGCATAAACATGGCAAGAATCTTCCCCATCCTTTTTATGATGGTTTTGGGGTTTGTTTCCCATAAATTTTCAAGAACTAAAAAGAATAAATAAATAGTAAGACTATAAATATAAAGAGAGTTAGATTATGATATATTTATTATATTAATATTTTACAACAAAGTAATATGTCGTCGTGGTTGTTGGGTTTTTAAAGACCGAATCTTGTGGGCAAAACCCAAAACTCATATTCAAACTCGTTTTGTTTTTGAAATTGAAAAAGCCATCCAATCAAATGTGAACCTAAAAATTAAATTGATTGATTTTGGATTTAATGGGTGGTGGTAATGATAGTAAAAATGAAAATTTTAATATGATCGAAAATAATAATAGTATTATAAATTTTTTATATAAAGTTAATAAATATTTTAATAGAAATATCTGAAATTTTAATTAAATTAAAATATAAAAATATTTTAATATTATTTTAAAAATAATGAAATATAAATATTTAAGAATAATTAATCTTATATATTTATTTTGTTGCTCTATCTTGTTAGCAGCCGCCGTAGTAAAATAAATAAATACGGAATTAAAAAAAAATAACAAAAATTAAAAATTTCACTAAATTTCTTGAATATGTTCAATTACAATAATTATATATGCACACAGTAATTAATTTCTGCAGAAGCTGAATTAAAATTTCTTCTGCTTTTCAAAACTGATTAAACCCACAATTCAGTAATTCCCCTTTTCCCTAAATCCTACAAACAAAAATCCCCTAATAATCTTTCTAATTAAACCCACAATTAATTAGTTAATTAAATTAATTTACCAAAAATAACTAAGAAACCCATTACCGTGTAAAGGAGACACCAAGAAAACAATCTCCTCATTACTCCGGTCAAACTCTATCTGATCATCGTCTTTCAACCGGCGGTAACTAGCAACGACCTCGTCCATCAACACCATAGTCCTGCAAAGCGGACAAGTAGACCGGCACTGCTGAAACCACTGGTCAAGGCAATCTTTATGAAACAAATGCTTACACTTCAAATTTCTAACCATTTCGCCCTCCGCAAACTCCGACAAGCACACTGAACATTCTGGCGGTGTCTCCGGCTGTCCAATTAGTGCTTTTATGTAGCGAATCGCCGGATTTTTTTCTTCAATATAACAGAGGAATTGGGCTGCGGTGAGTACTCGTTGACCGTAGTTGGTGACGGCGCCGATAAGAGAATGGATTAAAGCTATAAGTTTTATCGTAAAGTGTTTGATGAAAAGAATAGTTAGGGTTTTTAGAATCATTAAGACATGAGAGAGAGAGGCCATGGCTGCCTGTGGTTCTGCGTTTTGGAAAAGTGCTTATAGAGGAAAAGCGAGGTTTATAGAGGCACAGTGCTAATTGGAAACAGGATACAAATGAGCTGCAACGTTAAGCTGTTGTATGTATATATAGTGCTTGGGTGAAAGTGACTACATACGTTGATTTTTTTTTCATATTATTCTTAGTGGTTGAATCATGGACTTGTCTACCAAAAGAAACCTTATAAAGTTTGGACTTATTTTTTTTTTTAAAAAAAAAAATTAAATTAAAGTAATTAAAGAAAATTAAAATAATAGATGGATGATGAGTATATAAACTTTTTAAGTAATTATTATTTAATATAATTAATTTTTATTGATTAATTTATATTTTGATATAATGAATTATATTTATTTCAAATTTTTTTTGAGAATTAAATATCATATCTCCATAAATTATAAATTTATTGATTCATAGTATATAAAATTTTAACATTTTTTATAAATAATATCAAAGTTAAATTTTTTAATTTGAAAAATATTTTTAAATTACGTTTAAATGTATGAATTTAAATTTGAAAATTTGATTTTAAATCTCATATTTTAAATTTAAGCAAATTTATAAATCTCTTATTTGAATAATGTAAAAAATTTGAAATTTGAAATTTTAATTTTTTTTAAATAGAAATTTTAAATTAAAAGTGAATATTAGATTTAAAATAATTAGATAAAAAATAAAATTTAAAATATTTAATTTTTAAAATATTAGTTTTTAATAAGTATTTGTATTAAATTCAAATTCACTTAATTTTAATTATCTAAATAATAAATTTAGCTTAAATTTAAATTCATAATTCAAATTCTTATTATTCAAATAGACTGTTAAAATTTATTTGTGACTTTTTTTATCTTATTTTTTGTATAAAAATATTTAGATCGACTTTAAATAAATCAAAATGGAATGAAGAAATATCCACAGACTACCAAGGTACCGGTCAAAGAATTTTAATTTTAATTTATAAATATTATTTAATTTATTTTTTTAACAAATATTTAAGAATATTAATTAAATAATAAAATTAATAAATAAATAAATAAGAATTTTGATTTTTACTTATAATTATAAGGATTGATATGAAATATAATTTTATTAAAATTTTTATTTTTTATTTAACATATTTTATGATAATTTAATTAATTTATTTATTTAAAATAATTAATTTTATAATTATATTTTATTTATTATCGTTAAAATATTTGTTTAAAAAATTATCTTTTTAATTGACTGGAGGAAAAAAGGTAGTTCCTTAATATTCTAATAAAACTAATGAATTTTGGGACTATTAATTAAAAAAAATTGTCCGGCAAATGGTCAAAAGAAAAATAATAACAATTATGGGGCTAAGTGTCAATCCTATATGCATCAACAGGTAGGTCACAGGAAACATATTTCGAAACGTTAATAATTATTTTTTCACTTTTTGGGTCCATTTTTAATTGCGTTAAAGTGTGTGTCCAAAATTGAAAATTTCAGTTGTTGAACGCCATCAACAGTCTTAGATTTTTTACTCTGTTTGAAGAATATAAATAAACGTTTTTAGTTAGAAATATATTGGAGGTGTTTGGATAAAAATTAGCATTTTATTAAAATAATTATTTTTGTTAAAAACGAGCGTTAATCAAAAAGCTCCTCTTTCAGCTTTTAAAATTTGTCTTAAATATTAAAAATAATCTAGTTTCTTTTTTTTACCCAAACATTTCAAAAACCACAAAACTTCTTAATTTCCTTCTAAAACGCAGCTTGTAGCGTTTAACTTTCTATTCAAATATCCTCATAATATGATTATAAACTTTTTTTAGTATCTAGATTTTATTTTTTACATGAAGATAATATCAATTACTCATTATTATATATTATTGTGTATTTATGCAATATTCACATTTAACTTGGATTGGTAAAATGATTTTCACCTCTTTTTAGGGACCAAAATTTGATTCTTCGGTTATATTATATGTATGTGATTGATCTGTTTTTAATTAAGTTAGAAAAATAAATTTAATGAAAATTGATTTATAATTTCATATTATTATTAAAATTTATTAGATTTTAAGATTTTAAATTTAATGATGTGAATTTATTTTAAAATCATCCTAATTCGAGTCAGATAAAATTTATAATAAGATAAAACTCTCTCAATATTTATTTATTTTTATTCGCATCATCAATTTTGACTAATTTGAATTTGAATCGAATATAATAAATAAGGGAGTAAAACTCTTTCGACACTTATTTTTTTCATTCACATTAAGCAGAAGAGAGGAAAAAGAAAAATGGACATGATAAAGTATTGATTTTCAAAATACAAGACAATTCTTAATTTGGTATAAAAATTAATTTACAAGACAATTTTTGTTTTTCTAATTCTTTAACTTTTTGATGAACAAATTAATTCACCTACACTTGAAAAAATGAAAAAATAAAATAAAATCATTAAATAAATTTCAGAAGTAACAAATAAGTTGCACATTTATATTCACAAGCTTAATTTTAAATAAAGATTCAAATTCAATTCTTATCTTCTTATTTCATTTATATAACAAAAAAGATAATGATTAATGAGTCATTGCAATATCAACATCCATTTTTATATTGATTTATTTATTTTTATTATAAATCCTTCAATTTTTATTTTTTCTTTTTCTCAATTTATTAATAAAATAATTTTTAATGTTTGAAAATTGACAATATCTTCATGGATTGAAAGTCAATTATTTGGTTTTAGGAAAAAGTCAAATTGTTTGATATCCGAGGTTGCTTCCGAGATGTTTCTTGTAGATCAGGTTTTTTTTCAAATTGATTATGAGACAGTTCATATGCATTTCTTTCATAGATGTTCTTAGTATGCTCCTTGTAATTGTTCTCTTGTTTCCCTTTCTCAAAATCTATATTTTAGCAAGATTGTTACCCTCGTTTTGTCATTGACAAAAAGAAAAGATAAAGGATTTTGTTTGGAAATTTATTATTTAATTAAATTTTAAAATTTAATCTTATATCTACAATTTATTTTAAATTTTAAATTTTAATCTTATATCATTTAACACTTTAATGATATAAAAAGTAATACTTTTATAAGATTTATTTTCTTTTTGAAAAAATCAACTTAATTGAATCACTAGAATTTATAAGCGTATTAAATTATTTTTAAATATAAGATATATAATGAGTTACTCGTGCTAAAAAAAAATATGTCCGTAATATTCGTAGAGCATTTTACAATTGAAAAAGAAATATTAACAATATCTTAAACAAGACTTTGCAATCATAAAAAATAAGATCCACACTAAAAATGTGCTTCAAATTTCATAAAATTTAATTTAATTCAATTGTAAATATTGTTTAGAATATATTTGATTCAACTATTATAAAATTAAATTGTTCGACTACTAATTTTAAAAGTTTTAGCATTCGGGTCAAAAATATAATTTAAAATCGGAAATTGCTCAATTATAGTATTCTAATCCAATTAATTATTAATTTAATATTAAAAATTAATTATCTACAAGATGTAAATAAATACTTTAAAAAAAATTATATTTTATTGACTGTTTTGAGCATGAAAAATTCTTTTTTTTTTTTTTTTTTGGGATTTCCTTATATTTTTCACGTCATGCCGTAATTTACATTCAATGGCTGGACTAGCTTTGTTAGATGTCCCACATGGAAAAATAGAAAAAAATGGCAGCAGCCAGCAGATGAAGCGTTGAAACAGTATGGAAACCCAAAAAGCTTTTTAAATGGATAACATAGTGGGCCCATTTCCCTATATATCCACTCCATTGCTTTTTCCGCCCTGAATGGTAGGGTTGTGGTGGGGCCCAGTGGCTACTGCTAGCGATAGCGCAGCTCCGCTGGTGGGAACGGACGAGACAACGCAGGCGGAAACCGCCAGGAAGGTGACATCGACGTGGACCATTTCTTCATTATCCACCGCCTCCGCCAGCAGTAAACGCTTACTATTTATGTAAAGATGAAGATGGTTTTTTCAAATATTATATAGCTACAAAATTACCAATTTAGAGCTAGTTTAATTTAATTAAAGGAAGAGATGTGGCTAACGTGCGCCGGTATGCTTACCATATCTATTATTAAAAATATTTCTGAAATTTCTGACAAAGCGCCGCCCAGCTTAGACATTGTCTCCCTAAACTTCGGCAGTTACGATTTATTGCGTGAAGCTATGCTTGAAATTTATATTACTAAAATTTAATTAAAATAAAATAGAAATTTTTATTTTTATTTTTTTATAATTTTAAAAATTTATTTATTTATATTTTTAATTATCGTCTTAAAATTTTAAAATAATATTTATTATTTATTATTTTATTTTTATAATATTTAATTATAATATAATAATTTAATTTAATATAAGATTAATGATATAAAATTAAATAAATTATTTTAAATTTAATTAATAAATATTTTAGTATGTGTATAAAATTTTAAAAGAAAATAAAAAAAAAAATTAGAGAGAATAATTTTTTATATATATATAATTTTGAAAATGCAAAATTATAAAAAAGTGTTTTTGAACATTGCTTGTAAATTGTGTTTAAGCCTTGGATTACAAAACGTGTCCTTTTTCATTTTAAGTCAAAAATGGCTAAAGGAATAGTAAATATTTAAATTTTTTTAATTATAGTTTTTTTTTTAAATTATTTCATATAATACTCTTTTAAAAGAAAATATTAGAATAATTGAATATGTATTCTTATACGCCTATAATGATACATAGACCGAGATTCACAAATTATTAGATAATTATAAAAGATAATTAATTAATATAAATAATAATATTTAAATATTATTATTGGAATTCTAAATGGATTACTTAACCTCCTAGTAACTAGAAGTTGAACATGTCTTATCATGTGGGATTTGGAGACGTAGAAATAATTGGATGCGAGTTCAGGTATGCTCGACATATAGACTCAGATTCATAAGTTATTAATTAATTATAAAAAATAATTAATTAATATAAATAATAATATTTATATATTATTAATTGATATTTTAAATGAATTAAGGAGGTGTTTGGTGGAGTTATGATTAAACGTACAATTGGTATAAAAGTGCGATTGTCAAATCGTCAATCGTTAAAAGCAGCTTATAGCTGCTTACGGAATTTACCGATTAAAAATTTTTTTTATCATAATCAGAGTTTTTAATTGGCCAATCAAACATTACAAATTTTCTCAATTGGCGATGTGTATATTGACAATCGATAATTATGGGTGTTTAGTTGGCCAATCAAACAGTCTCTAAGTAACTTTTCTAACAGTGATGGGTTAAAAGTAATTCCATTTAAAATAAAATATCTATATGTAGATATTATGTTAACACAATATAAAAATATATCATTTTTCTCTCCTAATAGTAATTTTATAGTGGTTAAGAACTTGCTTGAGATATTGAAATTTTTAAAATGTGAATTTGAAGAAACTTTTCATTCATAATAATTTCTCGGATTAATATATAAATTTAGAAATTAGCTTTAGCATTAAAAAAGATAAATAATTTACCCAATTCAATTTATTTTAATTTTTATTACAAAAATTTATCCAACTCAAAATTCTTAAGTTTAATATGCATGAATATTAATATTTGCATAATTAAATTATATATTTTATTGTTGTAATAGTAGTAGTTTATTAAAAAAATATATATAAACTGAATATTTTATTATTATAATATTTATATATATATATATTTTTTAGTATTTCATAATTTATATGTTAAGATCTACAATAAGAATAATTTTAATTTTCCATAAACCTTTCTCTATCCAATTTATAATTAAAATTCCAAAATTTTTGATAAAATTTCACTATTTTAAAATTTAATTTAATTTTTCTTTATGCGACAGCGACACCTTTTTTTTTTTTTTTTTTTTAAATTTCTTCCGATTTAATAATAAAAATTGAAAAGCGAGCAGGAGCTATCGATATCGGATAATATCAGGTTTGGAGAAACAAGCGGGTGGCAGCACTACTAAAATTAAAGCCTATTTATTGACACAATCACCTATTTTTTAATATAAAGAAAACCATTTATGTCATCAAATACGTCACTATGGTTTTTTCCTTTTGGCTGGTTAACAAATATATACACACTTTAATTCTTTTTCCACAAAAATTAAAATAAAAAAAAAAATCTTCATAAAGAAAGAAAAACCTTGATGTATAATGATTTATTTATTTAATTTTTTTAAGTATTTTCTTATTTTATTTTTTGTTAAAAATTAGTTGAGGTAAAAAAAAGTAAGGATAAATTTCTCTTTTTTTTATATCTTAATATAATAAAAAATTATTATTTATAGAGATAATAAGGGGAATTAAGGGTAGTTCTGATTCTTTAAAATTTTTAAATATATATATAAATTTTTTAATTAATTTTTCAAAATTTTTAAATATATGTATATATATATATGTAAATTTTTTAATTAGCTAGCTAAAAAAAATTATAAATAATTTATAATATTAATTTTTTTTAATAATTTAATTTTGATCCCTTTAATTACATTAAAATTATATGTAAATTTTTAATTGATTCTCCTAAAAAATTATATATAATTTATGACATTAAAATTTTTTATTAATTTAATTTTGACCCCTTTAATAAAATTTTCTAATTACAATCCTGATTATTTGAATGGAAATACTAAATAGTTAATAAATTAAAATTATAAAAATATTTTAATTAGTTTTTTTAAAAAATAATTATTTTATTAATTAAATTAAATATTAAAGATGAAATGATAATTTATTATTTTTTTATAATTTATATTAATTAATAATTTTTATTTGACAAATTTTATGGGGTAAATAATTTATTATTATTATTGTTATTGTTATTATTACGAATGACGTTATTGCAAAAGCGATAGTTAATAGTACCAAAAGTAAGTGAAATTTCAAAATTTTAAGTTAAACAAATTTGCTTGTTCAATTAATTGAATTAAATTTTTCTTTTTTTCTTTCAATAAATATTTATTTTACCTTATTTAATAAAAAAAGATTTTAATTTTTTTTACTCATGAACTGTCAAAATTTATTTTTTTTACTCTGTCTTATTAATTATTGCACTGACAATAATATCACTCTTTATTATTATAAAAAATAAAAAAAAATTGGCCTTTATTTTGGACTAACCTTAATTTATTACATTTTATAAGATTGTGTAAAATTTGAAAGTTGAGTTATAAATGGGAGTTCATTTAATTATTTAATGTAATTAACTAATTTAAAACTTTAAAGTTATGGCATGTTTTAAAACATATTTGAGTTAATGGAAACAATATTTTTTGATAAAAATTATATAAAATAGGAAATAATTAATTCTTCATCTACTAAATTAAGAGACAAATATTAATTACTAAACTACCAATCAAATGATATCTGCCATTACCACTATACATAGGTAAGAGTTGATTGAATGGGAAGAGAGGGAAAGGAAAGGAAAAATCTCTAACTATCATTTTTTAAAGAGGAAAATTTTTTATTTTTATAACTATAATTTCCTTATCCTTAAATTATCCAAATAAAATAAATTTATTTCTCTCTCCCCTTTTTTATTATTAATTTTTATTTTTTTCAAACAAAATAAGATACATATTTTTCCTTGAAGATATTACACTATATACTCTTTTTTTTTTTTCATTTTTATTATTTTTTTTTCTTTTTATTTCAAAAATATAATTTTTGGTATATGTTATATTTTTAATAATTTTTTATTAGGTATGTAATATTTTTTAAAATATATTTTTATAACAATAAAAATAAAAAATTTTCTTACTTTTTAAGTATTTTTATAAAATCCCATTTTTCCTTCCCCTCCTTTAAAATTTGTCCCTTCCCCTTCCCCTTATCATTTTATTTACATGCATTGTGTTAAAATGAAATTATTGTTTACCCATTAGCTACAAAACTAGAAATTCAATGATGATTGTATATAAAAAATTTAATTTTAATGGAGTAAATAAATTTTTTTGTATAAGCTCATCATATATACATATTTGCTACAATGCTCCAAACACATTTGAATATGTAAATTGCTTCGTTCCTGTTACTCATTCTGTGGTTTATCAATAGCATTTTCAATATATTATTATTATTATCATGCAACCACTTTCTTAATGGATTGACCTTAACTATTTTTACATAGATTTTTTAAAAAATACTGAAAAAAATTAAAAATATTTTATTTTTACAATTAGATTTTTTTTTTCAAAAATACGACATATATCAAACATATATTAAAAATATATTATACATATATCAAATATATATCAAACATATATTAAAAAATAGTAAAAATAAAAAAAAATCATAAAATAAAAAAAAAGTTAAAAAACAGTTTATTTGTGTAATATTCTATTTTTACAAAAGATTTATTTAATACACTGGGGAGTTTTGAATTAGAAATGGGCTTAGAAGCCCCAAGATAGGTGGATCTAGCCCATAGAGAAATTTCATGCTTGCCACTTCTTTTGTGCACATTCTACACAGCACATATAATATTAAACATTTTTTTTATTTTATTTTGTATCACTTTACGATAATCAAATTTCTTCTCCTAAAATAAAAATTCTTAAGTTATTAATACAATATGTTATAAATTTTTCATTCTTAATTCTCAAATTTTACCATATCTCCTATTTTGTAAGTTATCAAATTATATAATATTAAATCGTAACACTCATGATTAACCAATAACAAAACCTTAAAATGTATAATAGTGGTTTAATTAAATTATTATAAGTCAAAAATGGTTTTAATCTCTATAATTAATGTTTTTTTTTTCAAAAGTTATTATATACCATACACATTCTTACAATATTAAAATTTCTATTAAAATTTGAGAGTTCAATTATATATAAATTTATTCAATATCTTACATTTAATCAATATAAAATTTACATATTAATATTTTTCTTTAACTTACAACTAAATTAAGATAATGTGTTAAGCCTAGCTAACACTTCTAAATTTATAATAAAAATTAAATTTATATAATAAAAAGTTCATTATAAAAAAAAATAATTAAAAAAATTTATCAATATAAAAATTGAATTCAAAATATATTGAAAATTTAAAGAGAAATTAAAATTTTAATCTGAATTATAATTGAATAAGAGTAGATATATAAATATTTTTACACTCTTATATAATTTTATAAATATTGAGATATTATATAATTTTTAAAATATCATCTTAAAAGTTAATTTATTAAAATTAAAAAATATATATATATATTAACACGTATATGGTATATAAATATGTTAAATATCTAATTAATAATTATATTAAATATTAAAATAAAATGAGAGAAAAAAATTAAATTTAAAAGTCAAATATGCAATTTTTAAATGGTTTACCCAAGGCTGATATAATAAATAGCCGTTAATGTAGCAGGCCAGTGTCCTTTCAATTGTGAGGTCCTTTTCCCTTTAATTGAACTTATCTATTCAAAAATATTGTTGATGTCTTGTCAATTTCTTCTCTTCAAATTATATTTCTAATGGAATGAGAATTATATTTTGTTTGATTGTGTAAATACAATATAATAAATATTACACTTTTACTCTGTTATGCTTTAAAAAAAGAATAAGCATTACATTTTCTCATTTGTTATTTTCTACTTTTTGACAATAATTTTTTTTGAATTATATTTGTTTTTTAATTTTTTTTAGAATAATTTTTGAATTTTCTTATTATTTTACAAAAAAAATATTTAATGTTATTTTTAATTTTTAAAGCAATTTTTTTAATCGCCTAATTTTTTTTTACAACAGAAATTTTTTAGTTACTAGTTTTATGATAAATACTTACTCTTTCTTTTATCATATTAATTTCAATATAATTAATTAACTTAAATAATATAATTTAAAAAAATATCTCATTTAAATAATTATAAAATAATCAATCATTTTAATCATTACATTACATGATTGTTCTTCTATAAATATATTTTTTTTTTCAAGAGATATAATATAAAAGTCAGAAATCATTATAAATGTATATAAATATTAATATACAATAACATATAAATTTTAATAACCCAAATTAAGCAAGAATTAAATAAAAAATAATCTCCATTTTACACGAAATTCAAATTTGATATCTCTTAATCCTAGGAACTCATACTTAATTATATTCATCGAGACATCATTAGCTTTATAAATAAATTGCTATCAATTACCTAATTAGGTGTGAATGACAATATTAGAATGAGATGCTACAAGTAGTCTGATAATTGGATTAATAATGAAATAATTAAGTGTTTATTCCATAATATAAAAATTAAGTAAGATTTAGATCCTAATAACGCCAATTCCCTTTTTAAATGGTAATCTGTGTTGAACTTTCAATTAATTGCATCAACTTCTTGTTGGTTATTTTCATAGGAAATAATTCAATGCATTTCTATCTTATCTCCACATTCCTAGTCTTGCATTTGATTGTATAAAAAATTATTAATAAAATTAATTGTATGGACTTTTTTTAAGTTAATAATAACTAGGCCTAATCAAAAACATCTCGGAGACTTTTTAGGTGTTTAGAGGGCCTGGGTCCTGCTAATTTTTATTTGAAAATATTATATAAATATACTGGTTTTTGATTTTTTTTTTTTAATTTTACGGTTATTTTTTTTTTATTTTTATTTTTTTGGTATATGTTTAGTATATATTTAATATTTGTGTAGTATATGTTTGGTATATATCGTATTTTTGAAAAAATATTTTTAGATATGCAATATTTTAAAAAAAATATTTTTAAGTATGTAGTATTTTTGAATTTTTTTTTTCTAACAGTAAAAATGATATATTTTTTTTTTGATATTTTTTAAAAAATTTCTTTTTACTTTTACCAATATATATATAAGTCCAAAAATCATCATCTCATTTAGTTTTATTTACATCAAAAAATGAGTAAGTTGTATCTAAAAATGAATTTTATATGATATATTATCTACTCATTAACAAAATAATGTATTAATAAAATTTCATCAAATCATGATAAATTATTAAAGTAAATACTTTAAATTTATTTATTTTTAATAAGAAAATACTATTTTTCTTGTAAAATCTCTCAATTGTTTATACTGATAAAATGAGTTTCCACCTTCATATATTGAAAAAAAAAGATAATTAATAATAAAAATTATTACTAGCTGATAAAAGAAAAGAAATTAATTTTTCTTTATATATATTTATTATATATGAAGAAACATAATTTTTTTAAAATTTTTTTTAATAAGTGTCCTAAGTGCATTGGTGGATACAATAGGTTAATTTTTATTTTTCATATTTATTCTTTTAATTTTTTTTTTTACTTTTATCCTTTTAATTCTATTAATTTTACACTTATAATTTTTAATTTTTTTTATATTTATCCTCCAAATTTTTTTCATATTTTTCTTGACTTTTTATTTTGACATCTCTAAATTTAAAATTTTTTATAGTTAAATTTTAATATTTATATATAATCCCATAAAAAAAATAATGCTGTAAATTTTTGCATCTTACTTAAAATTTTGGATCCGTCAATCATCAGTTTCAATTTTAAGATAAAAAACAAAGATAAATCTAGTATTTCTGATGTTGATTCGAAAACATTTGAACTATTTTTGTTTTAAAATTGAAAAATAGAATATAGAGAATTAAGATAATATATAAATTAAAAGAGTTTTTTTTTGGTAAATTTATTTTAGACTTCAAATTTGAGACATGCCATATAAATCAATTGGTCTTCAATGAGGGAGGAGAGTAAGTAGTGACTGGTAGACAATTAGAAGAGTAGAGACAAATATGATTTCAGATCTTGGCAATATATTTGGTATTCGAGGTGGGGGGTATATGACAAGCTGACTAATGAATATAAAAACTTTTTGTTACTCCTGCCAATATTAATTTGATGATCCAACAAGATCCTCAAATGAAAGTTGGTTGAACTTTTCAAATATGCTTGAGCTTTAGGTGTGGTTTTTGGATATGCAAGACAAAAGAACACGACATCAAAGAGCCAAGTCAGAACTTAGCAAAAGCACTATGATGCCTAAGTCAGTGATTCTCCTTGAGAGAATTAAATGAGTTTAAGAGCTTTAATGCTTATTGAGTATTGAGTTGGTAGATAATAATAAATATTGACACCTTCTCTATTTATACTATACATGCAAAGGTTGACTTGACAGACGAGGATAAGTGTCATCAAATAATTGGTACTTAGCGAGACAGCCTTCTTGGTCAGGGTTGCCTCTGCCTCTTGCATGACTTTCTGGCTAGGTACATGCACCGTTTTGATAGTGAAACTTGTTGGTGGCTTTGGGCTCTAGGCAGTTTCTTCCTTATCAATAATGATGAGGAGGCTTGCTTGTGCTCAAGCACTATGCAACCTAGAGCCACTCCCGAATTAAAGCCATTACTTTAGGAGAGAGAAAGATGTCTGTCAGAAGGCTCACTATTTCATAGAGTCGAGGATGATTTGTGAGGAGACCCTTCTTCGAGCTACTTAGTATTTGAGCTTTCACTAGGTTATGAAGCTTTCCTTGTATGGATCTTGTAATAAATAAGGACGATCCTCTACTTGTTAAGGCTAGCTGTCTTTATGAGAGTTGGGCCCCCAGTATTATGGGCTTTTGGGCTTGGTGGGAAGCCCTATATCATTATTCCTCATAAGTAGCCCTACTCTACTGTGGCTGAAGTCCAAGTTAGTCACACGAGAGGAAGAATTCTTATAGAGCTTCTTTATCTTAAGCTAATTTAGTCGACGAAGTTTTCTTTTGTGATGAGCCCCTTGCAAGTGACATTCACCCAATGACCTTTGAAGGGACATAGTTGATCGAAGGTCTTTTATGAAGAGACCTGAACCATATTCTCGATCCATGTGGCATAGCAGTTACCATACAATGGTTACGCTTCAATGACACGTTCTTTGAAAATGTAATTGACATGTCTTTTAGGGTTCTCAAAACCCATTAATGAGCGGTTACTCGAGAATTTCAAGGGTTTTGAAATTTAAATTTCAAATTCAAATTAATTGGCTATAAATACCCCTTATTCATACTTTTTCTTTTTTTCTTCTTTTATTGCCTTCTTACTTTCTCTGTGTTCTTGCAATTTCTCTATTTTTTGTGTTCTCTCTGTGACATATTCAAATTATTCTTTCATTTTTTTGTAAATTTCTTTGATTTACTTCTTTAATGGCACCAAAAACTATTGTCCCCAAAGCCAAAGGCGCTCTCAACACTATTAACGCTTAGAAAACAATAGTGGAGAGATGGTCTAGAATCCCCTATGTTGCCAAATATAGTTATTTTGCTATTTAGAGCACAAATCTAGAAAATAACAAGAACATTACGCTGAGAATCCCAGGTAGCAATGAGAGGATTCTTGTTCCTTCTAATGCCTAGGGCCTGGTGCATATCCCAAAGAATATATGGTGTTTCTTTACCAGTTTGAATAAGGGTTGATAATCCCTTTCACCATGTTCATGATAGCCTGTTTTAGGCATTCCAGATTAACCTTTTGATGCTGCACCCTAACTTAATCTATGACTTTTTCTTGTTCGAGGTGGTGTGCTTCACTTTAGGCATCATTCCTACTCATTCGCTATTCTGAGTGTTTTTCAAAGTTAACATGATTGAGGGAGCCTGGTCCTCATCTACCAAGAGGGGTCACCACTTGTTCGAGGACAAGGAGACCAAGTACTAAACTAGAGGAGAAGGTATACAGTGATTGAAGTAATAATCGAGGGATACAAATTAGGCTTCCCTAACAAATTCATGACCCCTCTCTCTAGCATATATCCCCGATTTAAGCATCCAGAAGAAGGTTGTTACAATGACCCTCATGGCTAATAAACATATGTATAACATAAAACGCCTAGTCCTCTGCTTATACCTATATGAGATTATTGGTGAGTCTTTTTTCCCTTTAGTCTTCTTTTATAATTTATAACTCCTTCATTGAACATATCTTTTAAATTTTCCAAATATTTCGCTCGAGGGCCATTTTTAGCCCATTAAATAAATAGAGGGTCGTGCCCCTTGTTGTGGATTTAAATAATGAGCTCCCCCTTATGGTGAGGCAACTGAGGAAATAAGGGCTTACTGTATCGAGGACAATTTCCCCCACAGATAAGACAGAGCCTGTTGATGAGCCAAAAATGATGAGAGTAAAAAGGGAAGGGCATAAAAAAACTAGTCCTGCTCATTTTCCCTCTTATACACTTGTGGCTCCTATTATCCAGCCTGGTATTGTTGGGTTAGTTGCTGTCGAGCTTGCTCCAGTAGCACCAAGGGTTGATAAGGAAAAAAGGCCTCATGCCTTTCATTCCAAATACAAAGCTTTTACCTCCCCCTATATTTTCTTGAGAGGGTTTTATGATCAAGGAGCCTACCTGCAAGCTAGAAATGGATGAGGGGGAGGTTCCATTGGTCGAGGAAGTTTTTGATCCAGAGGAAGAGGAGGACATAGAGATTCCTTTAGTGAAGAGAGTAAGAATTTAGACCTCCATTTCAAGCCTTCCTAGTGAGCCTTCACACCCACCATCTCAGGCTCCTGCATCAACCTTTTCTTCTTTTGGCGAGTCTACTTCTGCTAATCGTCAAGTTCCAATTTCTAAACCAGCAAAAACTGGTGCTTCTGAGGGTAATTTTCTGAGTTATTTGTTCTTTTTTACTTAACTCAATTTACTTGTTCATACTAACTTGTTTATTTTTATTTTTTAGAGATCCCTTCCAGCCTACCTCATCGCATGAAAATGATGGTGGAATAAATAAAGAATATATTGAAGAGAGGCTTTAAACTACCTATTAACACCACCATGACCCTTATTCCAAAAGGCAAAGATCATCCAAAGGACTTTCTATAAGTGGGCCTAATATTGATGATCTTGCTCGCATTGAAGAAGAGCGAGTCCCTAGTGCGACCTAAGAAAATCCTGCCTCTGCTGCAACTAAAGAGAGAAAGCAAAAGGTTGATGAAGAAACTGCCTGTCCTGAGGCAGATGAGGCCGAACCCAGTAGGGTAGGGCCTAGCTTCAAAGCCTTCTTCCATGTACATACTTGTGGAGTAAAAATGAGGACAATTTTATTTGGGTTAAAAAGATATGCAAGTCTTAGTCCTTGAGTTGGAGAAACTGAGGAAGGTGCGTTCGACAGACACAGTCTTCGAATAGATCTTCTGTCCAAGGAAGCAGAGGAGCTTATAAATGCCTTAAAAGGAACCTATACCCTGAAGAATGTCTAGAAGCCAATAAATGGAACAAAAACCTTGCTGCTAACTTTTTCGCCATGCTTGAATTTTTTAAGGCATGTTGGTTCCTTCAGATCACTTAATGCTTAAGCTGATAAAAGGCAGGATGCTGTAAGTACCTTCCTTTTCTTTCTCATTTATTGTCTATTACTTTATTTTTCTACTAATTATTTGCTTTCTTTATGAACTTTCTTTTGAGAAAGTTATGAGGTGTACAATAGGCTAGTGTCATACGGTGAGTACTATATAAAGGCTCGTGACACCTACTTGGCACATACTATACAGATAGAGAAATTGCAATAAGACGTTGTGAATTTGTACTTATAGTTGGGAGCCCAAGAGGCAACTCAAGTGGAACGAGTTAAAATGGAGAGGTCTGAGTGTCAGATGAGTGATCTTCATGCCAAGCTCGATATGATTAGTGATAAAGTCCTTAAATGGTAAGGTAGATGCCAAAAAAGTGAGCAGTCCTTCACTAAGCTAAGCAATCAACTGGAGGCTTCCTAAGTGCATCTTCGAAATAAGACTAGAGAGAGCAAGGAAAACTTGACTCATCTTAGGGAAGCCTAAAGGGAAGTAAACAGCCTGACCTCGCTATACAAGACAAAAAGCTTAAATTTAAGGAGGTTTTGTAGGAGGGTCTTAGGGATGCTAAAAAAAAAGGATACTTATGTTGAAGAAATAAAGAAGTTAAAGCTCACCCTCAAGAAGTCTTAACTAAGAAAGAAGTGAGTTATAGCCATTTCTAGAAGAGCCATCCCAGTATACTTAGCCTCAGAGGATTTCCATAACAGAGTGGTAGCTGCCTCCTTAGCCATATCGACTAAGCGTTTTAACGAGGCCATTGATGCTATTGTTGAGTTTTATCCAGGAGTCTTTGGCAAAGTAGGCAAGAGAGACTTTGATCCTCCTCCTTCTCTTTCATCCTTCGATGTCGACTAGTAAAGGATGAAGGAATGACTAACGAGGAACTAGCTCGTGAAATTTTTGATACATCACCTTCTCCTCCTTCTCCAACCTCGTAAAAAGAAGATATTTCCATAGCCATGTGCCCTATGTTCCTCCTTCTAACTTAGAGAGGCCTCCATCTAACTCAACCTTATAGTTTTTACCTATGTATATTTATTATTATTTTTTAATATGTAATTTTTTCTGTCTAGCTTGTATATGTACTTTTGCAATAATAATAAAAAAATCAATTTTCTTACATCTACTTTCTCTTTTATTTTTCAAGCCTTACAGGCTCTATTTAATTTTTGGCCAAGTAAAAAATTTTCAACACTTAGCAAAATTTTTCATTTTTTGGAGTTTAAGTCTTTCCTTTGTAATAAGACTTCTTTTCTAAAGAAGCAACACCTTGTTGGAGAAGCTTTAAGATAAGGCCCTTTTTAAAAATCCACCTCCTTAGAGGTCTTCAAGAAATATGCCTTACCAAATGAGGACTTAGAAATCACCTCCTTAGAGGTCTTTATGAAATGCGACTCATGGACTTTCGCCTAGCCATATTAGATCTTTTTCCCTCGGAAGAGATAGTGACTCGCAGATTTTCACCTAGTCGTACTAGGTCTTTTACCCTCAAAAGGGATAATGCCTCGTGGAATTTTGCACAATCGTATTAGGTCTTTTATCTCGAAAGGGATAGTGCCTTACGAACTTTTGCCTAGTTATACTAGGTCTTTTACCTTTAAAAGAGATAGCACCTCGCAGAATTTTGTCTAGCCATACTAGGTCTTTTACTCTCAAAAGGGATAATGCTTCGTCAATTTTTGCCTAACCGTACTAGATCTTTTACTCTTGGAAGAAATAGTGGCTTGCAAACTTTTGCCTAGTCATTCTAGGTCTTTTTCCCTTGAAGGGATAGTGCCTCACAAATTTTGCCTAACCGTACTAGTTTTTTGCCCTCAGAAGAAATAATGCCTCACAGACTTTTGCCTAGCCGTATTGGGTCTTTTACCCTTGGAAGGGATAATGTGCCTTGTAGTTGAAGACTTGTTTGCCTTTTCGGAATATAAATTTTCTTTTAAAAAGATGGATAATTGTGAAGGAAAGCTCATTCTTCATTGAAAATTTCTTTTGTAATACATTTTTAGGTGTTGAATATTCCAAATATGGGAAACTTCTACACCTTCTAAATTAACAAGCTTATAGGTTGTTTGTCCTATTACTGCTTTTACTTGAAATGGGCCTTCTCATATTGGTGCGAGCCTTCATATCCCTTCTCTTTTGCTCATGGCTTTTAGGTATCTCTTCACCAAGTCTCCTTATGCAAAGAATTTGCTCTTGACCTTCTTATTGAAGTAATTGACTGCTTTTTGTTCATAAGCAGATAATCTGAGACAACCAACTTCTCTCATCTCTTTAATTATATCAAGGTCTACTCACCCTGTTTGATCATTTCTTTGGTCTCTATAGTAGTTGATTCTACCACTTAACAATCCTATATATACTAGAATGATTTCCTTGGTGTCATATGTCAAGCTAAAGGGGTTTCACCAGTTGACTCTCTTGAAGTGGTTTGATATGCCCAGAGGATATGTTGAACCCAATTAATTTTGTATCCATCTAGTCTCTTCTTCAACCCTTGTAAGATAGTTCTATTGGTTACCTCAGCTTGCTTATTGGATTGAGGTTGAGCCATAGAAGAAAACTATTGCTTGATGTATAGATTGTTGTAAAAATTTCTGACTTTGGCATTGTCAAACTGCTTGCTATTGTCACTGATGAGCTCGTAGGGAACTCTAAATATGCTTACTATATTCTTCCATAAGAAGCTAATCACTTTCTCTGCTATGATGGTATCCAAAAGCTCAACTTCTATCCACTTATTGAAGTACCTTACTACCACTAGAAGTAATTTCCTTAGCCTAGAGGCTATAGGAAATTGTCCCACTATATCAATTCCCATTTTGCACATGGCAAGAGCTAGTCAAAGGAACTTGTTCGATTGCAGACATATGCTTTCCATTACAAACTTTTGACACATGTGGCATTTTTTGACAAGATCCATGGCTTCCTCCTTCATTCAAGGCCAAAAGTAGCCTTGCTTTAAGGCTTTGGCTGTGAGGACTTTTCCTCTAGTGCGCATAATCCTTAATGTATTTTTCTCAACATATATTCAGTTTTAGCATACTTTAAACACTTCAGCCATGGTAAAGAATTGTTTGGCTTGTACAAAACTCCTCCATAAACAGAAAAATGTGAGCTCTTACGCTTAACCTTATTTGCCTCATTTGGATATGTGGGCAGTTCTCCTTTGTCCAAATACTTGATGATAGGATCCATCCAGTAAGGTTGATCATCTAACTCTATTATTGACTTATTTTCTTGGATGCTGAAATGCTCTACAGACCCACAAAGATTCTTCGAGAAAGCTTAAGTGTATGTGAGGCTGCCAACCTGCTTAGCCCATCTACCTCACCATTCTTGCCTCTCGGTATTTGCACTATTTGAACTTCCACATTTTTGTCTTTCATCCTTTGAAACAAGGCCTTTGCTTTGTTTTGGGATTTAGTCATGACATCATCTTTAGCCTCAAATTTTCCATTGGTTTGATTGACAATCAGTTGAGAATCACTATGAACCTTCAGGCTCGACATCTTTAGGCAATCGGCTAACTGATGAAGGTCTCATACTCTGCAATATTATTGGTGTTTGCAAATTTGAACCTCATTGCATATTCCAATGTCAAGTTGTTTGGCCCTTTCAACCATATATCAGTGTCGCTTTCTTCAGCATTGCATGCTTATAGGAAATAGCATTTAAGTTGTGTGAATTGTCGAGTCAAGCCTACCCAAATTCTCTCAAGGGCCCTTGACTGCGAGCCTCAGAATGGCTTTCCTTTTTATTTTCTTTTTTGCTTTCCTTCTCCCTTCCTTGGACTTTTTTTACTTCTTCTCAACTCCCGTGTTATGTTCTCCTCTCCTTTTTCTTAAAGAACTAGCTCAAAGTAAAGACACCATATTGCCTTATGTATTTTTAGGTGAGGTTAATAACCTCTTCTAGGGTATTGGGTGCATATCGACACAAAGCCTTGAAATAGTCTATGTGTGTGGTTCCATTTTGAAGTGCTTCCACTACTCTAGATTGGTCCAAATAGGTGATTTTTTCTCACAATGACTCCCCTTCTCACTACATAATCATTTCTAAAAACTATGTCTTTCTTTCTATTGGGATATTCAAAGCAAATCTTTTTATAAACAACCCTGCTAGCTAAGAGAAATTGCTAATACTCTCCTTATGAAGACTGTCCAACCATTTGGTTATTACTCCTTGCAGGGTCCCTCGAAATGCCCTACACATAACCGCCTCATCGGCTATCTATAGTTAATTACATGCTTCTAGTATAATTCATAATTTCTTGGATCTGTCTCTCCACCATATTTCTCCATTACGGGTGGCTTAAACTTGTTCGGCATGCAGTAATCCTGTATCTTTTTCAAAAATGGTGATTTGAGGGTTAGAACCAAATTTTTATTAGCCCTTTCTTTGGTCTATCTTCTCCCAACTCCTTCAAGATTCTCTTTACTTCAACCTCGACATTTTGAGGCTCATTTCTACTTGACAACTCTTATTCTCTAAAGGTTTTTATGCCTGAGGGGATTCAATCCAAACTAGCATTATCTCTCCCAGTCTCTCCTCCCTTGGAAAATCTTGAGGCAAGATTCCCCTCTATGATTCTTCATTGTACATTTTTTTCTCTACCTCTACTCTTACTAACACTCTTTTCACTCATTTCCTCCCATGACTTACTCTCATAATCTTCCCTTCCTTTCCTCCCTTCGCTTTTTCGAGAAAGTTGAAAATCTCTTCCTCTTGAGGAGTGGATGGACTTCTTCTGAGAGTTAAGACTACCATATCATCCCCTTCTATCTCTTATATTTTGCTTAATCTGATCCCCTCATTTATTAAAGTTCCTTCTCCTATCATAACTCATTTCCTTGCCCATTAATTGCAACCTTTCTTCTTCACCATTTCCCTCAGGTCTCTTGGCCTGAGTCTCCTCCCCTTAGTTATTCATACCAAAAAGGAGTTCCTTAACACCAGCTAGGACTTGAGCATTAAATGAGTTGTCTAATATGTCTTAGGCTATTATTATAAATGGGTTTATGATTTGAAAAACTAAGGTGTTTCTAGTTGGAGTGATATGATCAGAAGTTTAAGCTTCATCTCATGGGTTTGGGTTAGAAGAGGAAGATGTAGTCATTTATCCTCAAAGAAAAAAAGAAGTGTTAGCCCTCTTGGGCTTGATGTTGATTTTGATGATAATAAAATATTTTAATTGTACTAACAATTCGTTTGAGTTGGTCAAGGCATGAGAAATCATGACCAAAGTTTATTTATAGGATTAACAATATTTGAAAGAGTGCATATGCTAAGGGGGAGCATATTTGAAGAATGCAACTTTTAAAAATGAAGCTACAAGTTTCTGAATTTTGGTGTCTCGCGGGTGTGACTACTTGTAATTGCAGGTGCGACTCTAGGAACAAGTTTGGTCACAGGTACGACAAAGTCAGTCGCAGCCTTGAAAAGCTTCAAGTCGCGGGCGTGGCACATTGTAGTAGCGGATGTGACACATTCTAGTCTCGGGAGCAAAATTAAAATGAGAATTTATTAAAACATCCAGTAGTCTTAGATGAATAATGTCTCTCCAATAGCGGGCGCGACTCGAGAAAGTTGAAGGCATGACACAAGAAAACTGACAGACTTACACAAAGTCTGATTTGATACCAAATTCTGTATAAATTGTGAGAAGCTAATATGACAAACCATACATGAATGGAAATATATGGATATCTATTCTTAGGAACAAAAATTAGATTGGGCATTGGACATTGAAAAATGAAGATATGAATTTTTGAATGAATTATGCTTAAGTTGGCAGACTGGGTCAAAATAGATGGGACAAATTGAAAATATTTTTGAAAATTATAAAAGAATAATTTGGGCATGAAATTACTATAATTGAAGATCTAGATGTCTAATTTTATATGGAAAAAGAATCAAGTAATTTTGAGTTCTATAGAAGGAGAAATTGAAAAGTAAGTAAAGTATGCTCAAACTGTCTTTCAAATTTGAGTAAGAAAATATTGTGATTTTTTAAGACATCAAGATGGACTATTTTATAGTTGAGTTAAACTATAAAGTTAAAGTATACATCTCAAAGTTTCCAAAAAAAAAAAGAGTATACAATTTGGAGTTGTATAACTCAAGATACGATAAAATTAAATTACTACTCTGGTAGGGATAAAAAGTCGCGGGCGAGACTTAAAATTCGCAGGTATGACTCCTGCAATGCAAACAACAAAACTAGTCGTTGGAAAGTGTTGTAACAACTATATTTTAGTTTTTAATGACTATAATGTCTCTATTTGGGTTGAAACTATAAATATAAGTTCAAAAGGATTCCAAAGGTGAAAAACAACATCTATTGAGCTTACATAAGTTAAAAATAAATCTCCAACTTCATTTTCTTAGTTAGATTATTTATTTATAAGATTCATTGAGGTGAATCTATTAGGAAGTTGGGTACTTGTTTTTCTTCTCTTTTTCATTATTTTTTTGGGCTATTAAATGAGTTTAGAAAGAGAAAGGGAATTGTTTATGAGCCTTCATTGCTCATCTTAAATTCATTGTAAAGGTTTGAGTGTAAGCCTTGTAAAACACTTGCAAAAGTTTGAGTGTAATCCCGTAAAAATACTTGGGTTTGATCTTGTACCCGTAAAAGGATCAGAGTAAAATACTCAAATGTGATCTTGAGGAGTGGACGTAGGCAAGGGTTGGCCTAACTACTATAAATCTTGTGTTTGATTTTCTCTTTCCTACACTCTTTATATTTTACTCATTTATACATGTATATACATTCATTGTTGAATTGGTTTATTTGCTTCCGCTATTTTAATTTGTGATTAATTTATTATTTTGTCAAACAACCAATTCACCCCCCTCTTGGTTGCCAAAGGGACCTACAAAAAGAAATGAAATCAATATTTTTGGAGAGTTTTTGTAATGCTGAGGAAGCATGTTCCCCATAGATGGTGCCAATTTGATGATTTAACAAGACCCTCAAACAAAAGTTGGTTGGTCTCTTCAAATGGGCTTGGGCCTCAGGTATGGTTTTTGGACTTGCAAGACAAAGGAACACACATCAAAGAGTTAAGTTGGAGCTTGGTAAAGGCACTCTGAAGTATAAGTCAGTGATTCTCCTTGAGAGTATTAAATGAGCTTAAGTGCTTTAATGTTTAGTGAGTATTGAGTTGGTAGATGATAATAAATGTTGATACCTCCTCTAATTATACTTGACCTGTACAAGACTGACTTGATAGAAGAGGACAAGTGTCACCAGATGATTGGTACTCAGCAAGGCAGTCTTGGTCAGGGATGACTCTGCTTGTTGTATGACTTCTGGCTAGGTACATGCACTGTTTTGATAGTGCAACTTGCTGGTGGCTGTATATGATCAGATTGATTTTTCAAGATACCTTTGTTAACTGCAAACATGACATGATATTGATTATAGGGTCCAGAAATAAGCTTGCATCTTTTATAGTTTTGGTTAGCTTAAAGTTCTCTAATGCACGATAAATGCAAAAAGAGTAATTAACAATAGTATTTTCATTCATAATACCAAAAATTACATTTGTGAAAGCATATCCATCTAATCACAATTTTTAGTAGCCTACAAACTACTGCAAAAAAATGGATCATACAAGAACAGGGGCCTTAACAATCCCCACTGTCAATATACAAAACTCCCATTATCTAAACCCTAAAATGCATATATACCTAAAATCTAAACTAAACTATTTAAATAACATTTCATAAAGGAAAAAAGAACCTAAGAGAAAATGACAATCAACATGTTAAAATTTTTTTTCCATCAAATTTAACACTACTTCATCTTCATTCAATTTCCCCATCTTCAAAATCTCTATCTTATTCCTTAAATCAGCAATATCATCCATCAAATTTCCACTCTCAGGAATTAGTTATAGAGGTATATCAATAGCAAATGATCCTCTTTGCAGCCATAGACACAAAAAGAGTAATTAACAATAGTATTTTCATTCATAATAGCAAAAATTACATTTGTGAAAGCATATCCATCTAATCACAATTTTTACCAGCCTATAAACTACTAATAAAAAAAATACAAGAACAGGTGGCTTAACAATTTCCACTGTCAACATACAAAATCCCCCATTACCTAAACCCTAAAATGCATATATACCTAAAATCTAAACCAAACTATTTAAAAATTATTTCATAAAGGAAAAAAGAACCTAAGAGCAAATGATGATCATCATGTAAAACATATTTTTTCTTCAAATTTAACACTACTTCATCTTTATTCAATTTCCCCATCTTCAAAATCTTCATCTCATTCCTTAAATCAGCAACATCATCCATCAAATTTCCACTTTCAGGAATTAGTTACAGAGGCATATAAATTGCAAATGACCCTCTTTGTAACCATATTTGGAAAAAGAGTAATTAACAATACTATTTTCATTCATAATACCAAAAATTACATTTATGAAAGTATATCCATCTAATCATAATTTTTAGCAGCCTATAAACTACTGCTAAAAAATGGACCATATAAGAATGTGACATTAACATTCCCCATCATCAATACACAAAGCCCCATATTACCTAAACCCCAAAATGCATATACTAAAAATCTAAACCAAACTATTTAAATAACTTTTCGTAAAGGAAAAAAGAACCCAAGAGAAAATGACAATCAACATATAAAACTTTTTTTTTCCTTAAAATTGAACACTACTTCATCTTCATTCAATTTCCCCACCTTCAAAATCTCCATCTCGTTTCTTAAATCAACAACATCATCCATCAAATTTCCACTCTAAGGAATTAGTTATAGAGGCATATCAATAGCAAATGATCCTCTTTGCAAATTTTTTAGCGCTTCATTCCCTAACTTTAGCTTAGATCAAGTATTTCACCCTTTCACCCTTTTCAAGATCAACTCATTGAAAGAATTTACACTTAGTAAACATTTGCATTTAAAGAAAAGAAGAAGAAGAAGAAGAAGAAGAAGAAGAAGAAGAAGAAAATTACTCAAGTTTAAAAGGTAATGCTAGCTGAATCACTTCATGTTCGTACATTAATGATATAATAATAATTACTAAACACTAATCTTATACTTAGGATAACTAAAAAATCTTCAACCTAGAGTATTATCACTCCATGATGTTTGCAAAGAATGCTTTTACCTGCACTCACAATACAGTACAACATTAGGTGGATATAGTATCTCAGACTCGATTCTCCTCCTTGAATACGATGAAGACAATGACGCCATACTCGATCTCACAAGTTTATAATGTAAAGCTTTATTAAATAACATGTGATTCTCTAATTCTTTAACAAATGTTAATAGAGTTTAATATTCATGTAAATAAATACTTAAAGGCATAATATTATGATAACATAAAATTATAATGACTAAATAAACAGAACATGTAAAGTTTAGGAATATCAAAATGCATTTTTCCTCACTGTAACAATTACTATCAAAAAATTACGTTTTAGAGAAAAAAGATAATATGTCGCTATTTCTTTTGTCGTTAATAAAATAGCAATGAATTTAATAGATTCATCATAAATTTAGTGATGAACTACTCTGTTGCTAAATCTATCATCAAATTAAAATAAAAAGTATAAAAATTCATTGTTATTTTTAAAATTTATGTCGCTAAATTTAGCGACAAAATACAATCCATCACAATTTCATCCTTTTTTAAAAAATATTTTCATCATCAATTAATTTCATTGCTAATTTGTCTTAAATCTAGCATTATTTTTTTTAGTTTAATTTATAAATAATTTAATTATCATTATTCCATTGCAATTTTTTAATATTTATATTAATATTTTTCTCATTACCACATTACTATTATTATATAACTATAGGAATTGCAAATATATGTGAAATATTTATAAAATTACAATAAATAATAAATATGTAATTAAAAATATTAACATAAAGTATTATTCGTCCATAAAAAAAAAGAAAAACATAAATGTACTAAGCATGGGGTCTAGTATCAGGATAATGATCCTGCCATTCATCAGTATGAGTTGGAACAACAAACAAGGTGTAATAACTCGAACGATTATAAAAGAAAATCCAAATCAGGTAGGAATTTTTTTTAAATTCTCCAAAGAGCAATAACTGAAAATTTATTAAGGACAATGAAAAATAGATATTAGAGTGAATTATAGAATTTAAATGAGAATTAAATCGAATAAAATGGGTAATATATATATATATATATATATATATATATATATATATATATATATATATAATAATTATTTCTATAATTAAAATGATTTAATTAAGTTATTCTATTCTTTATTTTTTTTAATTTCTTTTTCCCTAATTTTCTTATTGGACCATGTGTTGTATAAAGTAGATAAGTGTTAAGTAAGCTATCATCTTCTTCATTTTTCTCCTCCCACGGCCGAAATTACTCGACTTTTTCTCCATAGAAATTTCTTCTTCTTTGCTTCTTAAAATCACTTGATCTAGCATAAATTCATGCACAAATAATTCTTCCCCCAACACCTAATTGAATTATTTGGGTTTAGATAGAGATTTGGAGCAATTTTTCTTCAAGGTAAATTTCTTAACAAGTTTTGAAATTCATTTTTGATGAGTTATTGGAATGATTAAATGATAGGATGATATTTCTAGAGTAGAGAAATTGATTGGAAATTCTGAAATTTTCCATCTTAGGAATTTCCTGTGACTTGATAGAAATTTTGGACTTCATTTTCGTATCCTTAGAGATAGAATTTGAAAATATACAAAGCATGAAAGTTGTATCTGTATATGTGTAAAATATATGTTCTTCAGAACATTTTGACTGACTCCTTCTGTGTTGGGAGATATGTATCTCCAAATATGACTGACTCGGATGGCATTTCATTTCTGTGAAATTCTTGAGACTCAGTAGAAATTTGGAGCTAAGTGTTGAGGCCCTTAATGTAGGAATTTGACAATATTAAAAACATAAAATTTGTATATATACATGTCATAAATATTTTGTATTTTGGAAGTTTGGTCAATTTCTCACTGTATTGCTAACTATGGACCCCTGAGTCAGACTGACTCGAGTTAGGGATTTAAAAAATATAACCCTTCTAAAATTGATAAATATGAAGACCTTAAGTTCTGAATCAGGGGAAAGTCAAAACATAAAAAACGTGTCATTATATCTTAGCTAAAATTAAGTAAAAACAGAGTAGCATTTGGACCTACACATAATGAGTCATAAGTAAAAAATCAGGGTATGCTCGGGTAGAAATTTCAGGATTTCTGAATATTGTAGAATTTAGGTTTGCTTGTTTTATTTTAATGAAATTAGGTTTCTAAATTGAGATTTATATTTTTTATAGCTGCAGAAAGGAGAGATAAAGGAAAAGACAAGGAAGTGAAAGACCACCCTTTTAGTTTATGCTAAGTGGTTGGACATATTGGATTTTGCGGTGAGTAACATATATGTTTATTTACTTGTCACTTTTGTATACTGTTTCCTTGAATCTTCCCTAACAAATTATACTATTATTAAAGTTTCTTGATGATATAGCCATTGTTAATTGAATCCTTGATATATATAAATATATTGATTGATGTTCATTATTGGGCAACATTTTTACTTACTCTATATATGGGATCATTGACAGTACTACTCTCCCGATGGAGTAGATATTTATTCATCGAGCATTGTACACATTGTATTATATTGGGGACTCTATCTAGGAGGGGATTAAGATCCTAGACATACAGTCTTGATCAACTGTATGACTATTGACATGTTACTTAACTGTAGCCTCTGTCCATTGTTCATTGGATTTTGCTAACTGTCATGGATATAGAACATTTGGTTCACAATCTTTTCTTGCAAGTGACCAATGTTATTGATTATATGATTGTTCCTATTGAACTATGTTGTACTTGAAACTGGATATTGAATTCCATTAGAAACCTTGTTTCTTGGCATTGATATTATTATCTTGTAATATTGTAATTTGTTATTGAATGACCTTCCTTGTGAGTACTTAGCCTCACAAGTGAGGGAATATATATGTTATTCACTGAGATTCGTCTCACCCCATTTTGGTTTGCCTTTTTAGGGTTTGATAGCTAGCGACGATTTCATTTCCTCTCTCTTCCTCCAGGAGTGGAATCTTCCTTATCTACGTAATGACTCCTTATTTGTATTTATGGATCATTCTATAGTAGCTCCATGATATGTAATAATGAATTTAGTAATGACAATGTAAAATGAAGCTATGTTAATGAGATATAATATTTACACTATATATGAAGTGTAAAGTATTGGATTGGGAAAAATGATAATAAATAGGGCATGTACATTTTAGTATGGGATGAGTATGGGAATAGAAGTGATGATTTGTACAGGTTGTGTAAATGTTGGTTATGAAGAGAGGGACTTTGGGTCTAAGGTATTAGATTGTAAAAATATAGTAGTTATGGCAAATTTTCTGTAGAAATGCAGAATGGGGTTCTATGGGTTTAGGTGACCTTATGTCTTCCCCATACCCTAGGACCGTCATATCTCTTGAAATGGGAGATGTGACAAAGTTGGTATCAGAGCAAAGAAATAAAGGAAACATAATTAACTAGGTATAAGTGTCTTAAGTGTATAAGTGTATCATGGAGCATTGGGATTTCTGTAATGTCAATTGTTATTATCTGTTATGTGTTCATCTGCATTCTGCTAATTGATGTCTATTCCTTTTGTGTGTTTATAGAATATGCCGCCACGAGGATGTTCAAGAGGTAGGGGATGGGGCAGAGGTGCTGTTTGTCCGGAATCTGTTAGGCGGAGTTCTTCTCAATCTGGTAGGAGAAGGGAGGCTGAGAAAGTTTCCCAAGTAGTACCTGATAGAGCTGAATCAGTTGAACTGCTACAAATAAAAAAAGAAGAGAAAGAGAAGAGGAAGTTGTGGCAGAGAATGTTAATATAATGAATGAAGCATTGATGAGAGAAAATAAGTGGTTAAGGAAAGAGATAGAGGAGTTGAGGCGACGCAAGCCATATAATATGCCTATACCACCCCCAACACTTGTAATTCCTCCACCAGTAGCAGTGTCACCCCCTGTGGTTCCACCTGTAGCACCGATGGTTAGACGGATTATTGATGAAGAGGGAGTTACTATGTTCAGTTTTCTAAAACTTGGACTACTGGAGTTTGGAGGTGAGTAGGGAGATGATCCTAGCCCTTTCCTAGATTGCATAGAAAAGGTGGTGAAGATGTTGCCTTGTTCTGATACCAGGGCTATTGAGTTGATTAGTTTACTGCTTAAGAATAGAGCCTGGGACTGGTTTGAGAGGCACATTGGGGAGCAGTTGTATGGAGATAATCCACCTACTTGGATTGAGTTTAAATAGGCTATGCTTGATGAGTTCCTTACAGAGGGAGAAAAGGGTAAAAGTATGATGCAATTTGAAAGATTAGAGCAGGGAAGTTTGACTGTACCGTAGTATGCTAAGGAATTTTTGAGGCTAGAAAAATTTGCTAGACAAGTTGTTCCTAATGAAGTTGCGGGGATCCATAGGTTCAGAAAAGGACTCCATGCTTCCCTCTATAACTCACTGTTAGCAGTAGAATTCACATCTTTAACAAAGTTGATTGATAGTGCAACTCAGATGGAAGAAAAATATAAGGATGAGAGAGCAAAGAGAGAGTAGAGAAGGAGAGATGGAAATAAGGGACAAAGCAGTCAGAGGAGGATAAGAGAACAGAGCTATCAGAGTAGGCCTACAAAGAGTGGTTTTAGGCCTTCATAGAGCCAGTTAGTAGCTACTATGGGTAGAGGGCACAGTAGATCCGAGGTTGTTTCATCAACTCCTCGAGCATCTGATAGTGTACATTGGATAGATCAGCCCTCACAGAGTATTCCTGTATGTGGGACTTGTGGCAGACGACATTTTGATGCATGTCAATAGTTGACGGGGGCTTACTTGAGATGTGGCCAGCGGGGCCATTTTATTAAAGACTGTCCACTCACCGTAGGTTAATAGGGCCAGCAAAGAGTTACTGTATTCTCACAGCCTACAGTTCAGCAGACTCAGGGTATCTATAGACCCCCAATAGGCAGAGGTAGAGGCCAGAGTATTGCACAGGGTTCTTCTCAGCCATCCTCAGGCAGAGGTCAGGGTAGAGTATTCGCCCTTAATCAGTAGGAGGCAAGAGCATCTAATACAGCTATGGAAGCTATGGTTTTAATTCAAACTGAGTTGACTAGAGTTTTGTTTGATACTGGTGCTGCCCACTCTTTTGTGTCTTCTACTTATGTGAACAAATTGGGAATAAATGGTAGTTAAATGGATATTCCATTAGAGGTTTCCACACCCTTAGGAGACACTATTGTAGTAGATAGAGAGTATAGAAACTGTCGAGTGGGAATTGAGGGGAGAAACATACCAGTAACCTTAATTGAATTACCAGTGTTAGAACTGAATATTATATTGGGTATGGATTGGTTATCACAAAATCGAGCTTCTATTAATTGTTATGAAAAGAAAATAGAATTTAAACCCGAAGGGAAGTCGAGTTTTGTGTATTAAGGTGAGAGAATGGGGGTGATGGCGAATGTAACTTCAACCATTGGAGTGAAATGACTGTTGCAGAAGGGATATGAAGCATATATAGCATATGTAGTGGATACCCAGGCAACTAGTTCTGATATTACTCATATTCCTGTGGTAAATAAATTTGTGAATGTATTTCCTGAGAAATTACCAGGTTTACAACCGGAGAGGGAAATTGAGTTTGAAATAGAAGTTTTACCGGGAACTAATCCAATATCCATTCCTCCGTATAGAATGGCACCAACTGAGTTGAGGATCCAGATGCAAAAATTGTTTGATAAAGGGTTTATACGACCTAGCAGTTCACTTTGGGGTGCGCCATTTTTTTTATGAAAAAGAAAGATGGATCTTTATGCATGTACATAGATTACCAGCAGCTTAATAAGGTGACAATTAAAAATAAATACCCATTGCTGAGAATAGATGATCTCTTTAATCAATTATAAGGTGCTAGTTGTTTTTCAAAGATTGAACTGCAATCGGGTTATCATCAGTTGAAAATCCAGAAGGAAGATGTGATGAAAACTACTTTTAGAACCCGAAATGGTCATTATGAGTTTTTGGTGTTGCCTTTCGGGTTAACAAATGCTCATGTCGCTTTTATGGATCTAATGAATCGGATCTTTAAACCGTTTTTGGATAGATTTGTTATTGTTTTCATTGATGACATCCTTATTTATTCTAAAAGCAAGGAGGAACACGAAGAACATCTGAGAATGGTATTACAGACTCTAGGGAGCATCGGTTGTATGGCAAATTCTCGAAATGTGAATTTTGGCTTTCTGAAGTGTATTTTCTAGGTCATGTTATCAATGGAGAGGGTGTTAAAGTTGATCCCAAAAGGTCAAAGTAGTTGTAGAATGGCCTAGACCAACTAATGTGACCGAGATTCGTAGTTTTCTGGAAATGGTTGGTTATTATCATCGTTTTGTGAAGGATTTCTCCAGGATAGTTGCGCAATTAACTACATTAACAAGAAAACAAGTCAAGTTTCAGTGGGATGATGCCTGTGAAGAGAGTTTTCAAAAGCTAAAAAATTATCTTACTATAGCTCCAATATTAGCAATACCTACAGATACTGGTGGATTTACTATTTACTGTGGTTGTTCAAGAGTGGGACTTGGATATGTATTGATGCAGCATGCGAAGGTGATTGCTTATGCATCTAGGCAATTAAAGAAGCATGAAGTGAATTCTCCCACACATGACTTGGAAATGGTAGCAGTTATTTTTGTATTAAAAATTTGGAGATATTATCTGTATGGGGAAAAGTGTGAAATCTTCACCGACCATAAAAGTCTTTAGTATATTATGCAACAAAGAGATTTAAACTTACGACAACGAAGATGGGTGGAGCTAGTCAAAGATTATGATTGCCAGATACTTTATCATCCTGGTAAAGCAAATGTAGTGGTAGATGCTTTAAGCAGGAAGTCAACGAGCAGTCTATCTCACATTGCTGTAAGTAAAAGACTGTTGATCAAATAGCTGAAAGAGTTGTTCAATATGGGTATCCGGTTGGAGATTACTAATTCGAAAGTTGTGTTTGCACACTTTCAAGTGGGGCCAATGTTCATTGATGAGATTGTAGCCTCATGAGATAAAGACCCATATTTAGTGAAGTTAAAGGAAAATTTAGTAAAGTATGTAGATGATATATCAGTTGAGAAGTCTCCTGACTTTAAGATGGAAAATAGTGTAATGAAATTGGGACATAGAATGTGTGTACCTGATGTGGATGGATTACGAGAGAAAATTTTGCAAGAGATGCATCATGCACCTTATAGTGTTCATCATGGAGCAACAAAGATGTATCATGATTTGAAGAGTTGTTATTGGTGGCCTAGTTTGAAAAAGGATGTGGCTAAGTTTGTATCTACTTGCTTAGCTTGTCAACAAGTGAAGGTTGAACACCAGAAACCTTCGGGTCCACTACAAGAGATTGCATTGCTAGAGTGGAAATGAGAACAGGTAACTATGGATTTTGTAGTTGGGTTGCCACAGAGTGCAAATGGTTATGATTCAATTTGGGTTATAGTGGATTGACTTACCAAATGAGCACATTTCTTGGAAGTTAAGAGTACCTATACAGCAACTCAGTATGCTCAATTGTACATTGATCAAATTATAAAGTTGCATGGAATGCCAATATCCATCATATCGGATAGAGATACTTTGTTTACTTCCCGATTTTGGCAAAAATTTCAAAAGGCATTGGGTACGCAGTTGAATTTCAGCACTGCATTTCATCCACAAACTAATGGGCGGACGGAAAGGACCATCCAAACATTGGAAGGCTTGCTGAGGTTATGTGTTTTGGATTATGGAGGCAGCTGGGACAAGTATTTACCTTTGGTGGAGTTTGCTTATAATAATAGTTATAATTCCACCATCGGTATGGCTCCATATGAGGCATTGTATGGCCGGAAGTATCGTTCACCTGTTTGTTGGGTTGAACCAGGAGAGAAATCAATTGAAGGCCTTGAGTTGATTCAAAAGACAATGGAGAAAGTTCTAGTTATTAGGGAGAGAATAAGAACTGCTTTCAGTAGACATAAGAGTTATGCGGATCCAGGGAGAGAATAAGAACTGCTTTCAGTAGACATAAGAGTTATGCGGATCCAAAACGGAAGGATGTACAATTTGCTATTGGTGACCACGTATTTCTTAAAATTTCTCCAATGAAAAGAGTGATGAGATTTGGCAAGGAAAAATTGTCACCTAGGTATTTAGGACCATTTGAAGTATTGGATAGAGTTGACAATGTGTCCTATCACTTAGCTCTTCCTCCGAGCTTAAGCCACGTACATCCTGTGTTTCATATTTCTATGTTGAGAAAGTATGTATCGGACCCGTCACATGTTCTTCCAGTGCAAGAAATTGAAGTAGATAAAGACTTGTCATATGAGGAAATTCCTATTCAGATTGTGGATAGACAAGTGCGGAAGTTAAGAAATAAAGA
>CANXYC010030950.1:0-12294 GCA_948193065.1 Aleurites moluccanus
AAATAAAATAATTTTATTTTAATATACAAAAATATTTTTTAATCAAATATATAAAAAATAAGAAAATAAATTACTTTTAAAAATTAATTATTTAATTAAATAAAAATAATATTATTTATTTTGATTTTAAATTAAAATATAAAAAATAAATAAATAAAAATATAATGTATAAATATTATACATAAAATTATTTATATATATTTTTAATATTCTAATTTTAATTAAATAAAAAAGTAAGAAAATATAATTAAATATATAAAAATAATTTTCAAATATATAAAATTAGAAAATAAATTAAATAATTAAAAAATAATTTTATTTATTTTAATTTTAGAGAAGTATAATTAAATAAAAATTAATTATTTCAATTTAATAAAAAATAATTTTAAATTAAAAATAATATTTTTTTTAATTTTAAATAAATAAAATAATTAATTTTTATTTAATTATTAATTTATTTTATTTTTTTATATTTTTAATTTAAAAAAAATATTTTTTTATAAATAAATAAAATTTTAAGAATTAAATTATAATTTATTAATTATTTTTTTAATTCTTATGAGATTTAAGGAGAAAAATCAATAGTCAAAGAGTTAAAATTATAAATTTTAATAATATTGAGATCAAAATTATATTTTAAAAAATATTAAAAATAAATGTGATTGTGAAAATTATTCCTTATTCCTAAATAAAACGGATAAAATCCAATTCGTTCATATTGGGAGTTAGATAAAATTGCCATCCTATGGCCAATATGGCATAAGCTGTCGGCTGATTTTTTGTTCCTCTTTCCCAGACTTTCCTGGAAATTTCTTCCTCTCTTATTTATGATTTATTCAGTGTTCTAACTCTCTGAAATTTTCATGCTTTATAACATTTTTCAAAAGCTCTGTTCTCACTACTGAGGTACACTCAGATTTGCTCCTCTTTTTTTTATCTAATTTTTTGTTCTTTTAGACTAGAATCTGTTTTTTGTTATTATATTTAGCTTTAAATTTTGTTCCTTGATTCTGGAATTTTCTTTTCCCACTTTTTCATTTGATTTTCTTTGTTTCTTGAAATATTTATTGACCTAAGAAATACCCAACTGTACTTTTTTAGTCTAGGTCAAGATTTAATTTTCTTAATGGTATTTTTCTTATAATTTCTATTTTATATTTATATATATATATTTTTTGGATTATATCTAATCTTTCTTTCAAGATTCTTGATAATCCCTACTTGTTCAATTGGTTCCATGGGGTTTTCTTTCTTTTTTTTTAATTTATTTTAAATGTTGCTGGTAAGTCAGAGCCATAAGTTTCTTATCTTGTAGTGCTAAATTTATTTTTCTTGAATTTCTTGAGAACCAAAAGGAGTTTTATATTATTCATGGATACCCTTCTTCAAGAATTTCCGAAGTCCATGAATAGTTTCAAAATTGATCATTACCAAAATTCTTTCTCTTCAAATAGGAATCTTCTTAATGGGTATCATGAGCTCAATCATAACTCGAGTAATTCATATTCCTCTTTTCATTCATTTAGTTCACAACCTCCTAATGACTTGATGTCATCATCATCAACAACAACAACATCATTATCATCTACTTCTTCATCCTTGAGCTCAGAAGGGCATGATCCAAATAATATTGTTGTTCTTAAGTACATAAATGATATGCTTATGGAAGAGGACTTAGAGGGTAAGACCTGTATGTTACAGGACTCTTTGGCCTTCCAAGCTGCTGAGAAATCTTTGTATGATGTCCTTGGCCAAGAATACCCCCATTCTTTAAATCACTATCCTCCCAATTTTGAAAGCCCTGATAATACTTCACCTTGGAATAGTAGTAGTAGTATTGCTTCTGTTAACACCTCAGTTGAAAAATCAAATTTGATTCTTGATCAATTAGATTTTTATGGAGTTCAAAGTTCTCTTATTGACTCCCCTGAAGGTGCCCTTCTAGGACAAGATTTCCATAGCGATATAAACCCGTTAGAAGTTGTCAAGAAAGGGACCGGAGATGGTGAATCTTTGATGTTGGCTCCAACGAGTAATTCAGACAAGGAGGAGAGAGATGTTTTGCCCAATAGTTCGCGGGGAAGGAAAAATCATCAACGGGGGGATGGTGGTGACCATTTGGAAGAAGAGAGAAGCAATAAGCATTCTGCATTATCTCTTGCAGAGTCTGAGCAATCAGAAATGTTTGATAAGGTATTACTTTGTTCAAGTGGCAATAATGAATCTGGAAAATATTGTCTTGATGAGAAGTCACAGAATGGAGCAAGCAGGAAAGGGCAGGGTAAAGGATTAAATGGTAGATCGACACGGGGAAGGAGACAGGGAAACAAAGGAGAATTGGTGGATTTGTCAAGTCTACTAACTCAATGTGCACAAGCTGTGGCAATCAGTGATCAAAGAATTGCAGCTGAGTTACTTAGGCAGATTGAGCAACATGCTTCACCTTTCGGAGATGGAAACCAACGATTAGCACATTACTTTTCTAAGGCACTCGAAACACGCTTGGCTGGCACTAACACACCTAAATATTCATCGCATTTAAGTAACAAGACATCAGTTTCTGATATCTTGAAAGCTTATCATGTATATGTTAAGGCATGTCCATTCAAGAGAATGTCAATTTTCTTTGCCAATCAAACAATTTCCAAAATGGCAGAGAAAGCAACTAGGCTGCACATTATTGATTTTGGCATTCTTTATGGTTTTCAATGGCCTTGCCTTATCCAACGTCTCTCACAAAGGCCTGGTGGACCTCCAATGCTGCGAATTACAGGAATTGAGCTACCTCACCCTGGTTTTCGCCCTGCAGAAAGGGTCGAGGAGACAGGCCGTCGATTACAAAGATATTGTGAAAGGTTTAATGTTCCATTTGAGTATTATGCCATAGCACAGAAATGGGAAACTATCAAATATGAGGATCTCAACATAGACAGCAATGAAATGACTGTTGTTAACTGTTTGTGTCGGTTAAGGAATCTCCCTGATGACACAGTTGTTGTAAACAGTGCAAGAGATACTGTCCTAAAACTTGTCAGGCAAATCAGACCGGACTTTTTTATACATACAGTTGTTAATGGAACTCACAATGCTCCATTCTTTGTCACTCGATTTAGAGAGGCGCTCTTCCATTACTCTTCACTGTTTGATATGTTTGAAGTTAATGTGCCTCGCGAAGATGAGCAGAGAATGCTGTATGAGAAAGAAATATTTGGAAGAGTTATTATGAATGTCATAGCATGTGAAGGTACAGAAAGGGTTGAAAGGCCAGAAACATACAAACAATGGCAAGTTCGGAATATGAGAGCTGGGTTCAGGCAGCTTAGATTAGATCAGGAGATTTTGATGAAGGTGAGACGCACAGTGAGGTCAGAGTATCACAAAGATTTCCTCGTCGATGAGGATGGCCAGTGGATGCTTCAGGGATGGAAGGGGAGAGTTATTTGTGCTCTTTCAGTTTGGAAATCAGTCCAGGAGTAGCATGAAGCAATGCTTGTAATACTTATACTACTTAGGATTAGTGATTTATGAGGTCCTGTTATAAGTTTTATATAATCTTTCATGTAAGATATATCTAGAAATTTTTAATATAGATGTTATATTCTTCTTTCCCAATTGATGATTTGTGAATTACAATAAAATATTTATGTTTTTTTGAGAAAATCATCCCAGCAGTGCTTAATTTGCTTTATTATACACTTCAGTTCTTATTGTTTCAAATATTGTTTTTAGTCTATGCTATTATGACTATCAATAAGAAGTACAATACTATGAGAGACTAAAACGTTATGAAATTTAATGATAAAGGAATTATAGTGTAATTAATTTTAAAATTTTAAAGGATTAAAAGATAATTTACTTCAAAGCACTAAATTTTATGAAAAAAAGAATTAAAGTGTTGAGTTATTAACAACTTTGGAACAGTAAAGATTTGGGTATTCAATTATTTAAAACTAAGAAATTAGAGGTCCTCTAGATGACAAAACTCAAAGCAAGATTTTGCTGCAGCCAAGACAGGCAGTCTTCCCAAGATCTTCAATGTGCTAAAATATTTTAATCAATAATGCAACCAAGAATGCAAGTTAAAACAAGTATATAAATCAATCTGTGTCTAGAACTTTTGAGACAATTTTTAGCAGTTTTAGGAAGTAAATTATAATCAAGTACTCAAGGGATGATAAAATAAAACCAAAAAAATTTACCACAGTACGGACAATTCATCACTACAGAATGAAAAATTTTAGAGTCCCCTCTTAGATCAAACCACTAGATTTTAGATGTCTAAAAGATGAATGCTAAGATATTTAGTGTCCATTTGGCACAGTTTATGAAAAGGAAAATATAACTTTTTTGAGTGAGAAGTTAATTTGACTCAGTTTACAGTGTTTGGTAAATATCAAAATTAATAAAAGTAATTATCTTGATAGCTAAAATTCAACTATTTGGATAAGTTAGAAATTGAAACTTTTCAAAATAGCTGAATTTTAGATTAAACGCGTACCTGATTTTAAAAAATTAATAGACAAAAATATTCTTATGAGTTTATAAGCAGTTTTTATATTGTATTTATCAAACACAAACATACAGTTAATTGCTTTTGAAAGTATCACTTTTAAAAATAAAACTTTTTCTCATATGAAAAATTATTTTTATAAATTGTGCCAAACTAGACCTTACTCAGTGAACCGAACAGAATTGAATTTTCAATAGTTTAAGTTATTGGAATATTGTGATTGCAGCCTAATAAATTTATTTAGATTAAAATTTTAAAAATTTTGACACGATTAATAAATAGACCAAATTAAATCAATTATTTTTACATTATATTAACATTTTAACACGATACTATGTTTTTTTTTTAGTTACACGACACAAATTGTCAGCCCTATTACTGTTAAAGTATTAGCGATTAGAGAATCATTAAGAAATGTTTAGATGATTACAGAAAGCCAACAAACTCTTGATAAATGACAGACACTCATATCAAATAAATTGAAGAAGGTAATTAAGAAAAAGAAAAGAAAAATTAGAAAGAAAATGAAAACAAATAAGATTCTAGATAGGTAGACCTTGAGCATAATTTAATTCTATATTGGCCTCTCAAAGAAAAAGTCTACTTTTATATGACAAGTAGCTAGACTAAGGAATATATAATTTTTTATTTTTATTTTTATTTTAAGAATTGATTGAGTTGCTACAAAACACACCCCCTCTGCCCCAACCATATGCATCCACATCTCCACATTTAATGGCTTGTGGATCCAGATTATTGAGTCTTTTTCTCAATACTTAATTCAGTTTTGCATTGTTAATTGTAACATTTATCCTCTCCTATTGGCTATAACTTAACAAAACCAGCACTAAACTATGAAATATATGGTCCAAGATTCCATGGGTTCATCTTGGTTTATTCTTAATAGGCTCCTATTACAGTCTCTACAAGAAGACTTTCTTCTCAATTTCCTGCAAGTAAAATACCAAATCTTCTGCTGAAGAGATAAATTTGCAGCTAATTGGAGTAAATCAGGTAAAACTTCTATCTCTTTTCCCCTTTTTGAGTCTCTTTAAATCCTAGCATACACTAGCCACGGTTTCACTGTCCTAATTTTGATCAAGATCCTCAGTGCCTTGAAAGGGGATCAGATTTACAGTTTTAAGTTTTAGTCTTTATGGATGATTCTGCTGTACCCCGAGCACCTCAGGGCGCCGTAACCAGATTCAGATTTAATGGTTTTGAACTGAATCCTCATCTATTTCTAGTTCCAACAGATGCATACACTTCAGTTAGTGAATATGCATCACCTTCAGGGTCAAGCTCTGAGGGTGAATTCTCTGAAAATAGTGATTTTTCTAATGTTGTTCTCAAGTACATAAGCGATATGCTTATGGACGAAGAATTAGATGGAAAGAACTTTATGCCACAGGATTGTTTAGCCCTGCAAGCTGCAGAAAAATCCTTCTATGATGTTCTTGGCCAGAAATATCCCCCTTCATCGGATCAATCTTTTCATTTTGATCAAAGTAGTACTGATGGCAGCAACACTTTTACTGCTTCGGTAAACTTGGTTGAATCAAGTTCGATTTCTGATCCAGCTGAATTTGGATTTTCTCATACACTAAATTGTCCAGGAGACTATCTTCAAAATAATGCCCAGATGCAAGATTTATATAATGAGTCATTTTCAAATGGCAGTAGTTCTTTGATTCTATCAGAATATCAAGAGAAGGATTATGCAAGTGATCATTACTCGTTGAAAACTTCAAGGGAGAGGAAACATCATGACCATGAAGGAAGTGATTATTTAGAAGGCAGAAGCAACAAGCATTCTGCATTTTCTCTTGAAAGGTCTGAGGAGACAGAGATATTTGATGAGGTATTGCTCAATGATTCTACATCAGTTACTCTTCGTAATGCATTGCAGAATGATGCTGATGAGAAGATAAAGAACGATGAGAAAACAAAAGGTTCTAATGGTAGAAAATCTCGGTCAAAGAAACGTAGCAGTAAAAAGGAATTGGTAGATTTGTGGAGTCTATTACCGCAATGTGCACAAGCTGTAGCTAATGATGACCAAAGAACTGCAAAAGATCTACTAAGGCAAATAAGGCAATATTCTTCCCCTTTTGGTGATGGAAACCAAAGATTAGCACATTTCTTTGCCAACGGCTTAGAAGCACGGTTGGCTGGAACCGGTACGCCTGGCTATACACCAGCCGTAAGTAGTACAACAGCAGCTGCTGATATGCTAAAAGCTTATCATACATATATTAAAGCATGCCCTTTTCAAACAATGTCACATCTTTATGCTAATCAAACTATCACAAAACTAGCTGAGAAAGAAACAAGGCTGCATATTATTGATTTTGGCATTCTCTATGGATTTCAATGGCCTTGCCTTATTGAACAACTCTCAACAAGGTTTGGTGGACCTCCTAAGTTGTGTATTACAGGCATAGAATTTCCTCAGCCAGGCTTTAGGCCTGCAGAAAGAGTTGAAGAAACAGGCCATAGATTGAGAAAATATTGTGAGAGATTCAATGTTCCGTTTGAATACAATTCCATAGCAAAGAAGTGGGAAAGTATTCAATATGAGGATTTGAAGATTGACAGAAATGAAATGATTGTCGTTAACTGTTTGTATCGGTTAAAGAACCTTCCTGATGATACAATGGTAGCAAAAAGTGTGAGAGACACGATTCTAAAACTGATGAGGAAAATTAATCCTGATATCTTCATTCATGGAGTAGTTAATGGAACTTACAATGCCCCTTTCTTCGTAACACGTTTTCGAGATGCTCTTTTCCATTTCTCAGCATTGTTCGACTTAATAGATGCTACTATTCCTCGTGAAGAACCTGAAAGAATGATGTTTGAGAAAGAAGCATTTGGAAGGTATGCAATGAATGTGATAGCCTGTGAAGGTTGGGAAAGAGTTGAAAGGCCAGAGACTTATAGGCAATGGCAAGTTAGGAATCAAAGAGCTGGGTTCAGGCAGCTTTCATTAGATCAGGAGATCATGAAGAAAGTCATTAGTATTGTGAAATCAAAGTACAATAAGAATTTTGTTGTTGATGATGATAGTCAGTGGATGCTTCAAGGATGGAAGGGTAGAATAATTTATGCACTATCTGTTTGGAAACCTGTTCATGATTAATATAACACTCTGATTACTATTAACTTGTTATTAGAATTAGTGGATCTTGAGCTTCTTGTGTTGTCTAGTTTCACAAAATAGCTTTCTTCAGAATTATCAATGTTGCAGTTTCTTTACTGCATATTCACTAAATCTGAAGAGACTCGATACTTGTGTATTTTTGAATGTGCATTTGCTTTGAGAGGGCTTTAAGAGTGGTGAACTCTACATTCAATTTATATATAAGAATTACATCCTGAAAGCTGATCTCAAGAATTAATAAGATGGAAACAAACCCAGTTGCCTACTAAGCTAACTCTTGAATTCCCATTACTGTTTATTTGTATGTTTTACTAGTTTGATGGTGGAACCTGCATCACATTTGCATTAACCAGAATATCACATAATAAAAAAATGTAATGTAAATCACCAAAATTCATATGTGACCAATGTAAATTCCCACTGGCCTAAACGTACCTAACATTACCAATATTAACTACTTTCTTAAGAAGTCATTAATCAGCTACTTTTGCCTCTTTTTAGGAACTCCATCACAAGTTTCACTTCCATATAGAAATTATTATAATTACATAAAATGAGAGCATAATTGTGAGGGACTCCCACCAAATTATCATTTCTCTACTTTTCTAATGATGCTTTTAGCATTTCTTTGAATATTGTTTCTCTAGAAGTGAGGTTTATGATAGTATGTTAATAATTAAATGCTTTTTGTTGTATTTTATTTGTTTGTTTCTCTTTTCTACCCCAGCAACTAATTTTTGATAAGAGCCGAAGTCAAAAAAATTAATTTTGAATGAATAAAAAATTAATCATGTAAAAAAAGCTGAATTGAGTGGACCAATTGAAAATTTTTCTATAAAGTAATGAGTGTTTTTTGTCTGAGGTGATTCGAACTTGAACATGACTTCATCCATGCTTTTAATAATGTTTGGTTTCTCAATTCTCATCTTTGTCTAGTTAGCCAGTTCGTCATATTTGGTTTTCTGACAAGTAAAATACTATTAACTATCAATATCCTAGTCTTCTATCATGTCCTGTCTTGTAGACTTGTTCAATGGTTATGTAATTCCCAGCTGTGGCTATGGCTGAACTCAAACCAGAGTTTATCGAATTCACGGAGTTAATCAAACCACTTTTTATAGTATGTTTAGTATCATTGTTTAAACTGCTAAAAGAAAAATACTAATGAGGTATTTCCAAAAAAAGGAGCTTCAGCCTCTATGCTAAAGAATCTGAAAGAGTCGATAAAACATACATTTTCTTTTATCGTATTTTAGTTTCTTGTTCATCTTTCATTGTATGTAATTAATAGTTATATATACCAAATACTTTACAAGTTGAATGTTTCAGAATTCAAAACTAGACTTGATCCAGTTGGTTAAAAATATTCCATAACTAATGTTTATTCGTAATTCAGCTTGCTGTATTGGTTGACTAGGTTCAAAGATTTAAAATTCACCATAACCCAACTCTTGTATCTTCAAGTCAGATTTTGTAGAATGGATTCCAAGTCCTGCCTTCAAAGATTTTATCCAAAACCAATACCAATGCAGAATTATAGCAGTAACACTCCAAAGAATATGCAAAAAATTAAAAAGAGATAGTGACAGATCACCAGAACTCACCTATGCCCTACCTTTTACGAAGAAAGGACACTGCAACCACATCCACAAAAACTATTGTAATTCTACCAGGTGCAGTATCTTATACATTTAAGAGATAACTTGCTTCTCCCAATTTTCCTCCGCATCACAATACTCAAAATAGAAATGGCCGCCAATTTAAATGGGACATCCGTGAGTATCATTCTCAAAAAACTAAATAACAAGTGCTTTCTTAAACCTTTTCAAACAATTCCGAGTCAGTAAGCAACAATGCGCCCAGTGCTCAGGAACCCATTAGTCTGACACCATTGGCAAAATATTGGATGCAACTCATCATCCAATACTAATGCTATAATGTCTAAAAACAAAAATAGGTTAGACAATGAAGAATAAATGTCATCATATTTGATGCAAGAATGAGAGAGAGAGAGAGAGAGTTGAATAACTCTTAAGAGACAAATGATAAGGCTTGTTTCGATAATCAGTGTATTACTGATGTGATCACAAAGTTACAGGATTCTTTTCCTTTCTATGAGTAAATTCGTAAGTTAAGAAAAAAAAAAGCAAGAGGCAGAAAGTGCAATATAAAAATTACAACATCAAACTTTAGAACTTGACAATAAATTTAAAAAAATCCATAATGATCAAGGTAATGACCTACTTATTCTCACCCTCTTTTGTTTTGCTTTTTTTGACTTTTTGGTCTGAGCACACTCCAGTCCAGCTTATCGTGTTTTGGTTGCTTGAAGGAGCCTTTACTGCTATTTGGTGATGAATGTTGGCCAGCTTCAGTTTTTGGTGATTTATTCTTATTTTGTGATGACTGTTGTTCACCTTCAGGCTGTTTTCTTTTAAAGTCTACCTCAGATTTTGATTTATCAGTGTTTGAGCACTCTGCTCCATCTAGTGATGATCCATTTTCTCTGCAAAAGTACAGAGAATAAACAGCAAGAATATTTCCATTAAAAAAAAAATAAAAAGAAAATGAAGTTAGTTCCCAAATGTGCATACATGTGTGAGTATGCAATCAGTGTAATCTTTAATTGTTACTTCATTCACTATCTATTGCCATGTATTTATTTTTATTAATTGTCTATCTTTTTATTCAATCATCCACTTATCTACTTATTAGGAGTGCAGTTCCTAACTCTAATGAAGCAGCAATAATTAGGTTATTAAAATTAAGCAATGAAAGAGAATATATATTATGAAAAGTATAGCGCCAAGCATATTATGTTAAATGACTAGATAGTGCCATCTTAACCACATGTGATGAGCTACGCATGTCCTATTTACCCATCCTTGCTAAGGCCAAAGAATTTTGCAAATTGCAGTAAAAAGAAAACCTAGGAATTCATATTCAAACTACAGCTGTTTTAAATGCAAAGCATGTGTCAGATGCGAGTTGCTCATCCCTTGTTTAAATTAACAGTACTTATGCAAGAGAGAGACAAAGAATTTAAGAAGTCAAACCAACCCACCTAAAAGATGTCCTTCCACTCTGACCGCCAACATTAGTGGAAAGGTTTGCTGTTTCTTCATTTAGTTTCTACCAAGAAAATTGATTTCGTGTGAGGAGAGCGTAAGCCAGAAGAGAAGCTCAGGAGGTGACTATTCATTAGATAAAAATGTTTGGGTCACTGGACCTTTATACTCACATCAACAGAAGGATTGAAACTTTGAAATGACATGCGTCCTATAACAGCTCCTGGGTGGGGGTCCCCTTCCATTAGTACCACACTACATGCATATAAGACAACAATGTAAGTGATCCCATTAGGAGTCTAAACTATGCATTGAGCCAATTAAGCAAGACCTTAATTAAGGACCATAGGACAGTAACATAAATGGCCCTTAAACGAAGTCAATAAGAAACCTCAATTTTATCAATCATTAATCTCTAGCCAATGACATCACGAACCCTAGCTGAGATCAACATACCTACTAAAGTACAATCGACCAACCCCCCAATACTTTAAAAAGGTTGAGGTATTTTAGTTCATGAAGCCTTTTGATTAAGCTAATAAAGGCTTCCAGTCGAACCCATAAAAAGGGGAGACTGTGAGAAAGCCAATTATGCAAAAATTAACAGCTTTTGTTTGTGCCAAGTCCATGAGTCTTTCAGCAAGCAACAGCGGATAAAAGGGGCAAAACAAAATACTTCAGACAAAACAAGCATCCATTCATTCATATGTTATTTATTTACTTAACAATCCATTTACTAATGTTAATAGTACCAGAAGAATACAATAACAAAAGAAACAAATTCAAGCAAAGCCCAAATCACATTACATCCTAAGGTAGGCAATAATGAAGTCAAACACATATCAAGGCAGATATAGTATCAAATAAAACAAAAATAAACTTAGAATTCAAGAAGCAAAAAAACTAATACATAAAACTTTACCACTTCTTAATGGTACCAGAGGAAAAGAAATTCCCATCAGGTTTCACCTCTTCTTCTTGTTTTTTACTTTTTTCCTCTCTCTGAACTGTCCTTTGCATGAACTATTTATAGGAAATAAAAAAAAAAAATCTCATATCAGTATTTGTTTAATTCACAAAGTTAAGTGTGCATGTTTCACCAAAAAGAAATAAAATTTCATCAAAATAACACAAACCCAGATAAATCAAAGCTAAACCCAGTTCCAAACCCAAGCTATTACATCAAAAAAAAAAAAAAAAAAAAGCAATGGAGGAAACAAAAAGAGAATTTACCTTCAAGTTCCTCAAAGTACTAGATATTTCACGCTTTGCCATATTTGGAATTGTCTTCTGAAGAAAATTCTAAGGACTAATTAACCGAAGAGAGCAGCTTTTTGAGAGTTAGCTTCAACCAACCGAAGCTTTTGTTTAATTCGAAGAAGAACCTCTGTTTCCGATTTAGGGCTTCAAAACTCGCCCTACCGAGTTTGCGCTTTGCATTGTTTGCGTTTAATTGAAACAGAGAGCAGGCTTCACCATTGGGTCAGGCCCAGCCCTACTCCAAGTTCTATTTGGTTAAGGAGATTTTTATTTTTAAGACATGATTTCATTTA
>CANXYC010030978.1:0-39512 GCA_948193065.1 Aleurites moluccanus
AATATTTTCTCAAATTTCTTTTTACTGTATTCACACATGAATATTACTTATCAATTATCCTCAATCCAAATTCAAAAATTCATCCGTCGTCCGTTTCGCTATTTTTACGGCGGCGATATCGGTACCGACGTTTTCCGAAAAAAATTTTCGTTTTCGCTCTAACTGGTTTTCAAAAATTATTATTAGTTATTCCGATGATTTTAATCTATATACTGATAATTTTATTCACTAAAACCTATTATGCAATTCTAGGGTATTACATTTACCCTCCAGTTAGAATAAGAAATTCATCTGTCGACCGGATTGCTATTTTTGCGGCAGCGATATTGACACCGATATTTTCCCGAAAAGTTTCTCGTTTTCGCTTTAACTGAGTTTTTAAAATTCTCTTTAGTCATTTCGATAATTTCAAACTGCATAATGAGAACTTTATTCACAAAAACATGGCAAACTTTTATAGGGTATTACATCTTCTCATAACAATCGATCACTACACGATGAACTGTCAGCCAATCCATCCCCAATATCCCATCCAACTCTAACACAAGCAATTCTACTAAATTAGCATGCAAAAATCTAACCTCAATCTCTACCATGCAGTCCGGGTACACATAAATCACTTCTATATTCTCTCCTATAGGAGTAGAGATCTCTAATGGTATCCTCAATAATTGCTCTCCATATTTAGTCTAGGTGCAAACATCAGTGAAATAAAATAGTGTGTGGCACCCGAATCAAACAATACTTGAGCAATTTCATTATGTATTGGGATCATACCTGTCACTGTATTGTCTGCTTTATGCACTTCTTGAGGATTCACTGTGAATACAAGTCCTTGTCCTCTCCCTGCAAAGGCCTGACTACTACCCTGCAAGGGCCTGACTACTACTCTGACCATGACTTCTGCCTCTGCCTCTTCTTGTAATCTCTCTATTATCAGTTTGATTCATCTGTATTGTTGGTTGTGAAGCCGCTGTAGCAGTATGTTGTTCATATCTTACTAGACAATCTTTAACAAAATGGCCCTGTCGGCCACATCTCAAACAGGCACTAGTCTGTCCCATACATTCCCCTCTGTGTCTCCTACCACAGAACTCGCATACTAGTACATTGGGTGCCTGAGACACTGGTCAGGATGATCCTTGTGAATACCCAGGAGTTGTCCGTCAAGTGGTACCTCTTCCCTGTCCTCTTCTTCTTTGGCTGCTAGACTGTTGTCTTTGATCTATTCTATTTACTGTTTCTGTCTGTCGCTATTGGGAACTTCCTTCCCTTTTTTTAAACTACCCACTGGATCCTCTTTTTTTCCTTTGATCTTTCTTTGCTCTCTCTTTTTTTGTACTTTTCTTCCATCTGTATTGCTTTATCAATGATGGTTGTTAGAGAAGAGAACTCTGTAGGCAATAAAGCATTATGCAAGGATGTATGCAAACCTCTCCTGAATATACTAATCAAATATGTCTTTGTCAATGCTATCCTGGTAGCATACCGACTCATTCTGATAAACTGGTCTGCATAATCTTCTACACTTCTGTTGCCCTGCTCTAACTGCTTTAACTGAATAATATTTTTGGCTTTCACACCCTCTGTGAGGACCTTATCTAATAATGCCTGTCTGAACTGTGCCTAAGTAGGAGGTCGATCACTATATAACTTGGTCTTCATATATCTGGAAAACCAAGTCTATGCTTTCCCTTTCAACAATAATCCCACTAGCTCTACTGCACGTGCATCAGAACATGGTAGTCTTCGTACCACCATTTTCTATCTGCTCTAGAAAATATATTGGCTCCTCCCCTGTCACTCTTAAATTCTGACAGATTCAGTTTCAGAAAATTAAACATGCTTACGCCTCCCTCATCAATAGAATGGGAGCCCTCTTGAATTATAGGCTCATCAGGAACAACTGTTGGTGGTATTGGCACTGGTGGAATAGGTACAGCTGGTGCAGCTGGAGGAGGTACTGCTGGAGGCACTGCTTGCCTATCCTACCTCAATTCTTGCAATTCCCAGCGTAACTCCATCATTCCTTGCATCATCTCAACTCTCTAGGGATCTTCACTACCCCTAATATCCTCTGTTCTCTGTGGGGATCGGGGAGTTTCATCTGTTTCCTCCCTAACCAAGGACTCATTTGAGGCCACTTTAGCCTCTCTGCTAGGTTCCATGTTTTTATCATGTTGTGATTTTGTAACACGTTCACGCCCCCTTTCTGACATCTTGCAAATGACAGTTTAGTATGGTACTATATCGCAAAATATACATATTTATGACGAATACTGCAAAAGATGAAACATGAATTCCTAATGCTCCATGGTTTACCCTATGTCCTATTAACACTATATCTGTATAGTATTCATGTAACCCTAAGCTCTGATACCATCTCTGTCATGACTCGACTTTGGGGCATGACGGTTCTATGATGCAGGAGCAATCATAGACGTCTAACTCTCATAGAACACCAGAAACATAGATCCAATTACACATTAAATACTAATACTATAATCATCATTCATACTTAAATTTTGGCAGTCCAAATATCGGTCCGGTAATATATATATATATATATATATATATATATATATATATATATATTCCATCCCATAGATATAATATCTATACAGTCTATTCTATTAAAATACTAGTTATTACAGACCATGGAGCATATCTAAAAAATAACATTATACATGAGTATCACAGTATTTACATTACAAATTATGAACTCTGGTTTCTGGAAGAAGAAGCTGGGAACTAAATTACTGCTCCAGTCCTGAAAAGTTTAAAACCACTACATGGTGAGTATATAAATATTCAGTGAGCTCAATATACAACATAATATATACAGGGTAAGGTTACAGTAAAGAATAGAATAAACAGTGTCAAAGGAAAGGGTAATGCACACCAATATCCATAAGGTATGATACATATAATATTAAAATAAGCAAGGTCAATAATGGAATCAACTAATTCTGTATGTGGAAGTGACAGACTAAGGGGCCAGTAATAGTAGTAGTGAATATCAGTAAGATACATAAGGCAGGTCAGGCCTTATGGCTTGGAAAAATCCATTTCCAATTAGGGTTCTAGACAATTAACCCTGTCTAGCGGGCTATTGTGCACAACGCCGATGAATTTTACCCACTATCCCATCGGTCAGATAGTTCTATCAAATATATATATATAAGGCATATGAAACAATATGCATCATTAAAGGAATAGTATCAATAAATAGGATACAATGACAATGTAATAAACAACAGTATCAGTCTATGAAACAGTCCGTATTTTCAATACAGTAGATGTTGAGACAATTAATAATAACAAGTGTCACAATGGTTGCAATAAACATGTGTAGGTTCATTATCATCAAAGTCATCCAATGTCATTTATGCTTGCGCCATTGGCTAGCCAATGCCGCCGGCGACAATGACATTGACTAAGGTAGCAAATGAAGGAAATTTAGTTTAGGCATTTCATCGACCAGTTGATGTGCAACTTTCAATTAATATTTAAACATGGTTTTGGTGAAAATTTTGCATTGCCTAAACATCAATTCAATGGTTCACAATGGGGACAATTCAATAAACAACTCAAATATCACAATGAACAATAGTTTAAGGATCAAAATCAAGTAGAAAGTCAAGGAAAATAAAACAAAAATTTCAAAGGAAATTTCACATAAGGGTTCAGCCAAAAGAGTGGTTTCACCATTCAATTCTATAATTCATTTCAATACATTAGACATATAAAATGAAGCATATTGAACTCACCTAAACCTTTAAATAACAAGAATTCTACCTTGAACTCCAAATTCCTTTATAAGAGGCAATTTGTACACTTTGCCTCAAATTTTGATTCTACACCAAACCAATCATATATTTAGCTTCCAACAATGATAATAAGACTTATTCTAACTAAATTAAGAATTGTATGACACTAATTCAAGAATTAGTATTTGACATAATCAAATTAGGATTTCAAATTGGAAATTTCCATCAATTGGTGTAAATTGATGCAATTGGTTGTTAAAACTATGTTATTCACCATCTAAATCATTTATTTAAACGATAAAATGGAAGAAAACTATCACGACCCGCTCTTGGGCCGCGACGGTCCCATAGGCGACTGGCACCCATAGAACCCATCATCACATCTATATAATCTCATACTATACATATCAATCTATAATCATATAATCACATATGCACTATCTATTCTGTTACTTTGTCATTCATTTTGTGACCTTCTGTAATTACCATCATCATAAACACATATACATTTATACTCCAAAATATTTCATACACTTATATATACAATCTGTCTATACCATTATACAATACCCATGGAGCATCTAATACACATATATAAAGATATAGTGTTTAAATTAATTACACAGTCTTTATCAGACTGCAGAATTCCTTGGAAGAATAAAAGCCAAGAATCTACCTCCTACTATGTACCTGGAGATGGAAAACAGTGAGAGGGTGAGTATATATAATACTCAGTGAATCTAATATGCATCGACCAATAAATAGGTAATGGAATATCAATAAAACAATAGGCAAATGAGATAAAAAAAAATCAATATGCTCAAAATCTCTGGATACAGAATCAAGTACAGAATATGACTGTAAGTCAACAATCACATTAATTTAGAGTATATCACATGGATAAGACAGATATAGAGCCATGAAACGCATAGATTATGTGTGAAACACATATCAATAAACATAAGATGGATCAGGTCTTATGACTAGGACTGATAACCCTTTCCAGCTAGGGCATAATAACAATACATTGTGCACAATGCCGACAGTATGTACTCACTACCCTGTCGGGGCGGCAATTTTGTCATATCACATCAAAATCAATAGAAACAAGAAACACATCAAAATCAATAGAAACAAGAAACACATCAAAATCAATAGAAACAAGAAACACATCAATAGATACCATTGCAAAATAATGGCATCACCAAGTATCAATAACTCATCATCAATCAATTCAATGAGCAATAGAACCAATGGAATATCAATAGCAAGTGATTATACAATGACCAAGAGTTCGGCAACCAACAATGGGATAAAACATACGTTAGTCAAATATGAACAAAAAATTGACGCAATTGGCATGCTATGAACAAAAAATTGACGCAATTGGCATGCCATTGTCGCTAGCGACGATGACATTCAAATGGTTGGCCTATGGATTTTTGTGCTAGGCATTTTAACGAACACTTGGTGTGCAACAATGAAATGACATTTTGGCAAAGTTTTGGTGCAACTCCAACATTGCCCCAATTATCAATAACAACATACATTATAGGCAATTCCATAGGCATTATATACACAACAATAAATAATATTAAATGAATCAAATTGGCTTAGGAAACCAAAGGAAAACAAGGCAAAAACATAGGCAAAAATGCCAATTAGTGTTTCAGCCAAACATGGCATTTTGGAGCAAGTTTTCAATTGACATTTTAACACTTTAGACATGTTAAATGATGCATAAAAGACTCACCTAACACTTCAAATTAGCCACCAAAATTGATTTGCCTCCAATTCTTCAAAGTAGGCAAAAATGACAAATTTCTTCAAATGGATTTTCTACAACAAACCAACCATAGAATACTCATCAATTAACTTATAATTAACATATTCTAGACTCAATTTATATATACTAATCCAAAATCACCTAGCCAATTCATACAACTTAGGTTTAGAGTTTGAAAATTGGGGGAAAATGCTATATGCATCAATTGATGCAATTAAACACATTACCCAATCTAACTAACATCTAATAACCCTAAATCAATCATAAAATCAAACAAAACATCATTTTACCTTAAAATGATGAAATGGCCGAAATCTCCAAGTTGTTTGTTTCTTGAATTTTCTTGATTTCCAAGGTTGGAAATGGATGGAGGATGGAATATATGTGATTTATTTCAAGTTTCTATGGATTTTCCTTAACAAAATTGAAGGAAAATGAATGGAAAATGGAAGGAAAATTTTCAGATAAGAGAAGGGGAAGAAATGGTAAAAAAATTTCTAAAGCAAGCTTATATAGTAAGTCACAGTGGGCAAATTTCATTTTGGTCCTTAAACTTTCCTTAAATTATACTTTTGTCATATTTCTTTCTGTAATTTATTCTGGCAGTTCTGTTGGAATTTGGATTTCAAAGTGAATATTCAAATATCTTATTTTTATTTATACTTTATCATAAAAATAGTTTCAGAGCCGTTCTGAAACTCAGACAGTCCAAATTTCACTATTCCTCTAAAGTTCTATTTATTTACGGTTTTGCCATCGCTTACTTTTTTAGTGTTCCTAAATATTTTTCATCTCCTTTTTTTTTTTTACTGTATTTATACATGCATATATATAATCATTTACCCCTAGTCAGAATCAGAAATTCATCTGTCGATCAGACTGCTATTTTGCGGCAGCGATATCGACACCGACATTTTATGGAAAAGTTTATTGTTTTCGTTCTAACTGAGTTTCTAAAATTATCTTTAGTCATTTTGATAATTTCAAACCACATACTGAGGACTTTAATCATAAAATCATGGTAGGCTTTTCTAGGGTATTACAAAAACTTCAAGTTACCTCAGATGGGTGTGTGGGCCGAAATCCCTTGACGAAGAATTCTCAATTTTACTTTGTTACTTTGGTGAAATTTTGATGAAAATAAGTTGGATTTAGGTTTTTCAATGGTTTTTCTTTGAAATTTGCATGAAAAATAGATGGATTTAATGCTTGAATGGTTCGACAATATGAAGGAGGAAGAAGAAGACGATGAAATGGTGTGGAAAAAAAAAATCTAAGGCATTGTATTTATATACCAAAGTTTAGGGTATTTGCATATAAGTCCTCCAACTTTTCTTATTTACACTTTTACCCAATAACTTTCTGTAATTAATACTATTATTTCTGTTTAGAATCAAATATTAGTGTGGGGAGTGAAAAAACTTATTTTGGGCTATTTTATTATGTAAAATTACTCTGGGTCCAATTCTGAGTTTAAGACAATGGGTTTCCAAAAATACCTTTAAAGTTGCATTTATTTACGGTTTTGCCATTTTATTGATTTTCCATCTTCCATAACACTTTTTCATTCTTTCTTTTTACCAATAAATAATATTATTTTAATTCTCTTATTACCCATTGATCTATATTAAAAAAACTTTAGATTTGGTACTGAACAAACTCTTTAGTCTGGGTAATTATTTCTAGTGTTATCGAACCGGTACTTTAGAGAACTGTCCAGTAACTGTATCAAAACTCTAAGGTGTTATAATACCAAACTGCAATCAACCATTTATCATAGAATGTGATGCTAGTGGGAAAGGGATCGGGGCTGTGTTGATGCAAAATAAGCATCCCATCTCATTTTTTTAGCAAAGCATTGCATGGGAAGCATTTGCACCTATCAACTTATGAGAAGGAGCTACTAGCAATTGTCAATGCAATTAAAAAATGGAGACATATCTCTTGGGGAAAAAATTCATAATTAGAACTAATCATCAATCTTTGAAGTCTCTATTGGAGCAAAGAATAGTCACCGACTCTCAACAAAAATGGATGGTGAAATTAATGGGATATGAATTAGTTGAATATAAGAGAGGTTCCATGAACTTGGCTGTGTATGCTTTATCTCGACATGGTTGATTTGGTATCTCCACTCTCATTCACATTTGGTACAAATTAATTCAAGAAGCATAAATGAAAGATGACGTTCTTAAAGGGATGCTCTATCAATTTTAGAAGGGAGAGTTAAGCAACCCTCTTACTCTATAAAGATGAAATTCTGTTTTACAAGGGATGAATTATGTTACTCAAAGACTTGCAGCTGTAAATGATGTGCCAGATGCTTTACATGCAGGTCCCATGGAGTCCACTCTGGCTACCATCAAACATGTAGGAGAGTCAAGCATGACTTTCATTGGTCAGGCTTAACATAATCTGTCCAGAGCTTTATAAAAAATTGTGAGGTTTGCTAAAGAGTTATGTCTGAAAACTCTAAACCAGCTGGCTTACTTCAACCAATCTCCATTCCTTCAATTGTTTGGGACAATATAAGTATGAATTTTGTAGAAGGTTTGCCAATATTAGAAGGAAAAAATGTCATCATGGTGGTATTGATTGCCTATCAAAATATGCTCACTTCATTGCTTTACGACACCCATTCAATGCCTCAATTGTTGCAAGAGCTTTCCTTGATAATGTCTTCAAATTGTATGGAATTCCAAAAAGAATTGTATCCGATTGAGACAAGGTTTTTATAAGTAAATTTTGGCAAGAGTTTTTTTCACTTGCAAGGTGTTCATTTACAACTATCTTCAGCATATCATGCTCAAATGGATGGTCAATTCGAAGTAGTAAACTGTTGCTTGGAGAACTACTTGAGGTGTTTCGTATGGCAACAATCCTTTTTCATGGTAATGTTGGCTGTCCTTAGCTGAGTATTGGCACATCACCAACACCAACTTATCAACTGGATTCTCTCCTTATCAAGCATTGTATAGAGTACCGCCTCCATGTTTATTATCTTATGTGAAAGGCATCTGCAATGATGGAGAAGTTGATAAAGAGTTGTGTGACAGATCTGAAATGATGAAGTTGCTAAAGGTGAAGTTAGAAGATGCTCAAGCAAGAATGAAAAAGTTTGCTGATTTAAAAAGGAGTGACCGAGAGTTCAAAAAAGGAGACATGGTGTGTCTTAGGTTGCAGCCCTATAAGAAAACTTCGATCCAATTTCGAAGAGTTGCTAAGCTTGCACTACTATATTTTGGTCCTTTCAAGGTGTTATCCATAATTGGTAATGTTGCTTACAAGTTACAGCTCCCAAAAGGTTCAAAGGTGCACCCAATTTTTCATATTTCATTACTCAAGCCAAAACTTGGCAAAGATGATATGGCAATTGTTAGCTTACCAAAAATTTCAGAAGATGGTATCCTTCGTCCACAACCTACTTCCATCTTCGACCAAAGGATCAAGAAGAAAAATGTCACGCCCTACTGTAAGGGGCATGACGGTCTTAGGGCACGGGTAAACCTAAGGTCACCAGACACCTGTAGAACCCTTAAACATGTTAATCATCAGTTATTCATACTTAAACCCATTCAGTAATATTCAAACTCTGTTTAATAATTATTAGTCTTACAAAAATTTTGACAGAGTCTCCTCTGTATTTTTAATCTAATTCCCAACATGAATAGTACCAAATTCACATTTCAATAATTTCTCAAAATTCTCAACCTGCATAGAAAATACACTCCCAATATGCATCACCCTTATATCCTCAACTCCATAGTTCAGGTAGGGATATATAACACTTCTATATTTTCCTTTCACATCATGTATCAATAGCTTACTCATATTTAACATTATCATTACTGTTACTATTTTCCTTATTGTTATCATTATCATTATCCTTTATCATTCTTTGCTTATTTTGCATTAATTATCTATTAAATTCCAGTAACAGATCATGTCACATTTTCATATCATTCACACTTACACGTGTTAGGTAAATCGTGTTCATATGATAATACACATATAAAGTCAACTAGAACTATCTATACACCGAATTATTCCCCATGAAGCTCTAGAGTATAAACTTATTGACTCCATAAAAATAAAATATACATTGGAGTCTTCAGTTGTCCCAAGTGCGGAGGAAGGATAAGGACTTGGAAACAATTTCTACTATCTTATTCCTGTAAAATGATAAGGAACCACGAGGTGAGTATTACACTCAGTGAGTTAAATATACATCATTAAAAATATAGGGTTTGGTAACAGTAAAGAAATGAAATGAACTATGTCAAGAATAGGGTAATGCACACCATCTATTCCAGAGGCAATAATGTGTATCAATTTTAGGGCAATATAAAAAATAAATAGGTCAATAACATGCAGTGTTAGTGATGAAAGACAGGTAGATATATAGAAGTAACAGATAAAGGGCCAGTAACAGTATATCAGTATCAGTGAAATACATAAGGCGGGCTAAGTCTTATAGCTAGGACAAGTCCCTTTCTAGCTAGGGTAAACAGTATAAAGAGTCCATTGTGCACAATGCCGACAATATTTACCCACTATTCTATTAGTGCGATAGCTCTGTTAGGTCCACAAAGGCAGTAAACTTCGATGTCACAATTCAGGTTCTCAAGGTGAATAATACAATAAGCATTTCAATTTCAATAACATTTCAATAGCAATAAATCAATTTAGTCTTGGTTATTCAATGGCTATAACAAGGAAGCATTCGGTCATCAAGGAATAAAGTTCATTTAAACTCAATAAATCATGTTATGACAAGAACAAGCACAATGATGTATAGATAACTCACCTTAGCCTTTAACTTTTACATTTCCAATTCTTTTTCCTTGATACAATGCCTTAACACTCATGGTTCCCATGTCTTTTATTCATTCTTGATGATACATATCTAATTAATTTTAATTTAGATACTAATTAATATGAAATTAAATAAATTATACTTATATTTAAGAAATTCCTAAAATCCCCAATTTCTAGGGTTTACCTATATGAAAACCCTTACTAGCAGCCTGTATTATGTTTCCCATATCTCTCTCTACACTTATCCAATTGCTTCAATTCTTTTTTCTACTTAAACTAGACATATGAGACTACTACCAATTCAAATTTCAGGTCAATCTACTTACTACATCATTCTCAATAATTCGTCAAAGTTATACCTATTGTCCTACAGTTCATATCCGGGCAGAATCAATTTCTATGACTATAACTCAATCTGTGTTCATCCAAATGCAAAACCATTTTATAGAAACTTATATCACATATAAAAGAAATTTTTTATGTTTAACACTTTTCCTAATTCAGAATCTAAGGTCTTTATATCAACAAAACATAGTACTCCTTTCCTGTTTATCTATCAATCTGGACAAGTAACGTTTATAGCTTAATATCTCTTAAACTATATATCCAATACTAAAACCATTTTACATGCCTCTATGTAAGATATAAATAAATACTTTTCATGTTGAATACTTTGTTTAATTCAGTCTCTAACGTTCTCCAAAATAAAAACACTATAGCCATTTTAAGAAATCCTATATTCGAGCTAGTCACAGTCTTTACTTAATATCTCCTTATTCACTTCGAATTTCTTAAATTCTTTTTACATGTATATACATAACACATATACCTACAACTTTCATGTTTTTAATTTCCCTAAATTCATTCATTAAGTCCATGAAATATAAACTACAACTTTCTGACCTAAACTGTTTCCAGAATTCTTTAAAACTCTAATCCATCCTTTAACTTCTTTCATATTCCTTTGATTACATAATTCATTCAATTCATTAGCTATTCTAGCTATAACACTTATAGAATAAATTAAAGAACCAATTTAAGAACCTTATCTTAGATGAAGCCTCTCTTCATTTCTCTTCCAAGAATAGCAAATCCATAAATTTTTCCTTGATCATTTTTCTTATCTAACCTTTCCTTGCTCAAACATTTGCTTTCTATGGAAGGGAGTTTGGTAAAATATTTTTCGAGACTTTTCCATGGATGATTTGACCATTAGATGTTCAATTGGCTATCCATCTCCTTCCTATTTATACTAAGCTAATGGAAAGGTTAAAAAATGGAGAAGATTCTAGATTTGGACTAATTGTCCAATTTCTAGAAATTGATGGAAAAATTTTCAATAAAAATCCTCATTTCCTTATCCCTTTGGCTAGCCACTTCAAGGATTTTTCTTTAGATAATTCTATATTTTATAGATTAAAATGACATTTGGCTTGGTGAGTCCCACATCTTTATTTTCCCATAATTTTTTATATTTATAATTGCTATCACAATTCTTTTTAATTCTTTTCAATTGAGTCTATAAATTATTCTCATTAAAGTCCTATGAAACCTTACATTACCCTTAGTACCTCAGTTCAACTTAATAACTCAACCTCTATAGCTAAAGAATTTTTATACTGAACTCGTTTCGGCAAAACTTCATAAATCGAAAATTTACGTTCCTTAATTTCTCTTATATTCCATATCCATTTTCAATCACTCTTAATACTATAATCACTTTCATCTTATTTTTAATTGGATCATAATCCATCTAAATTAAATCATGTAAAAAAAAAATTTGAATAAATTAACTGTCAAAATTTTTTTAGAAATTAAGAATCAACAATTACCTCAAAATATAATTTTTTTATCAGTTTGTTTTCCTTCACTATCCATTTTCCTTTCTAACCTCACATTACTCCTCAAATTTTTTTCTTAATAATTTACGATCCTAATTTAAGGTATCCTTAATAAATTTTTGTAAATAATTTCTTAAAAATATTATAAAAATTCATTATTGATAATACTATCTATTATTGTCCTTAAAAATTTTCGGTAAAAATTTTCCTTAAATATTTTCTTTATACCTCCTTAAACTAATTTGACTCATTTATTTTTCAATTAACTTATTATCCATTGCTATGATCTACTTATATCTGTACAGTCTCCTGTACAGTCTTCTGGGGTGTTACAAAAAAGAGTCAACAAGTTACAAAATTGTTAGTCCAATGACAAAGGCTAAATAAACGAGATGCAACATGGGAAGAGAAATGGTCCTTCATAAAAAATTATTCTAACTTCAACCTTGAGAACAAGGTTGATTAAAGGAAGGAGCAATGATGAAGTTACCCTACAAATGAGACACTTTTGCTTATTTGGATCCTAAAATCTTACTGCTATCATTTTTAATTGGTTTTGTATAATTTGAATGAGTATTTGGGTTGTTTAGAAGATTTAGCCTAACTTATAGCAATTGTATTTCTCTTCAGATTCTTAAGGAGTTTGTTATGTGTTTCAACTCTATTTAAGAGAGTAAGTGAATAAAAGCAAGATCATCCAGTTTTCAAATAAAAATTCTCACTGTAAGGAGTTTGGCCATCTTGAATTAGGCTATCTAATTTTACTTGTGTTACCAAATTTTTTATCCACATCAGTTACTTAACTTATTTTCAATTAGATATACAACCTTGAAATATCTTAATAGTCAATTTGGATGATAAAAATTTAGACCCTAAATTTATATTTTGGACATATCTCTTGTTTTGATCAATAAAATTGAGTGAATTTGGATTTGATTCAAATTTCTAGTGAAATATACAAGCCAAAAAACTTAATATTTCAAATCTATTATATCTATCTTTAACTAAGATATGGGCAGTCCTTATTTTCTTTGTTTTTCTAATCTTTGATTGTATTTATTCTTCTTCAACAATCGCTGCTCATTATTTTAAACCATCATAATCATTCTTCTAAAAGCCTTCTTTTCTCTCAATTTCTATTTCTTTAATTTTCTCTCAATCTTTTTCTTTAACTTTCTCTCAAGTTCTAATTTTTTTCCCTCTTACTATTCTACTTTTTGCTTTATTTTGTCTAAAGTAAAATCAATCAAATAATAATTTGGTAAGTGTATTTTTTCATTTATTCAAGTAATTACATACCTGTGTTTTTTTTTTTATGTATTTTACTAAACTCATATTTTTAATGGTCTCATAACTCAATGGAAAAAAACTAGAAGAACACTACTTGAGTTCAAGCAGTAAGAGAAGGAAAGAAGACTAAGAATGTAGTAGGATTATCTCTACTAGTTTGCTCTTTTATCTAATTATTATTATTTAGCTTTCAAGTTTAGTTATTTCTTATCTTCATTGCACTTCTCCTTTTCCGGATAAGGTATTTCTTATTTTGCCTGACTAAAAATGAATGCAAATAATATGTAAAATGCGTACAAGATGACTTGAAAAGTACATAAATCTTATATTTTTTCTTTTGCTATGTGTGTAGTTCAATGAATACATGTTACTATGTGATATGAAACATATTAACATGACACTTGTGTTCTGCTAAGATAATGTTTGTGCCTAAAAAACTAAATAGGTAATTTAATTTACTTGTATATTAGAGATCACTTAGTTATCCTTTCTATTAACCTTCTATCATGTTTTTTCTATATGTGGATTTGACATTCCAAGTAAAAAGGTTACTTGTAAATTTGGTGCAATAATGCCTTTATAAAAGTCAATTGTTGAGAGCTTAATTAATAGTTATTTCCATTTATTATCACTAATGAAAAAATATCCACATATGTCTATAAATAACTTAGAATTGGATTGGATTGAGATTGAAATGAAAATTAAATTAGAGTTAATGGGGATACCAAAAAACATGTTCATCACATAACCAGAGCATTCTTGTCTTCTTCTTTTTTTTGTTATTTGAACATGAATGCTTCATCATTTAGGTAAAAAATGTCTTATGACCAATAAGATTTGCAAATTTGGATAAAACATGTAAGAGAAGAAAAGGGTGAGGAAGAAGAAGAATTATAAATTCTTATATTTGTAGTAAGTTACCTTACATGGTAGTCACATCATATTACAAGTATAGTTTGAGGGAAATTTCGTAGGATGAAAATGAAAATGCTTTTCGTAGATGTAATTGGATGCAATTATTAGAATGTGAAACTACAAGTATTGAATTACTGTGTCTTAATCGAAAAACATTTAAGAAATTATGTGGCATTTTGCAATTTAAAGGATGGTTGGTGCTTTGAAAAATGTTACAATTAAAGAAATTGTGACATTATTTATGCACATTCTTGCTCTTGGAATCAAGCATAGATGGATGTAAGCTAGTTTTGCACATTTTGGGAAAATAATTAGTTTCATGAAAATAGGCTAATATTATATAAAAAAGCAAACCTAGATGCAAATTAATAAGATAATGACAAGTGGAAATGCATTCAGGTAATAAAAGCTTGTAAAAAAAATCTTTTTTTTTTTGAATTATTTTTTAATCCATTATTATTTTAGGGTGTATTTGGTGCACTTGATGACACACATATTCGAATGATTATTTAATTATTGAGGATCGAGAATATAGGAAAGATGATCTAAACATTAATATTTTTGGAGTTTGTGATGTAAAAATAAAATTCATATATTAAAAAAATTTATTTCAGATTTCGAATTTAGGTGATACTCTTTTTAAACGTCATGGTTTAAAGGGTTTGCATCATTCCAATCCAATTTTATTTAAATATGTTTCCAACAAATAATTTAAGCATTTCCTATCTTCAATGAAGTATATATATTTTTATATTTTAGAGGAATGGAGTTGCAAATATAAGGTAAGTTCTATTATTATTTTATATTTAAGAAAAATGAATTGTGACTGAAGAATATTGATTTTATAAACATATTTTATATGCTATCAATATATGTAAAATTCTACCTGAATCAACATATTAAATTTACTTTTAGTTTTATAAATTAAATGAAACGTAATTAATTCACCAATTTATAAATGTCAAATTGTAAAAAAAAAAAGAAAATTGAGAGTCAAACTAGCGACTTTTCAATATAGTCCAACAGCTAGCCCAAAGTTTCATTGGCTAATTAAATTCGTCAGTTCACTTAATCAAAATTTTCAAATCAATATTATTCAATTTTATTTATCATTACTATATTAGGAGGGATCGATATCGGATTTTTGAATTTTAGTTGATGCTTTACTTCAACGGGCCTGACAATTTTCCTCTAAGGCCCATGCAATCAACCCTTCTTTTGGGCTTCCAACCTCAACCCAATATTTTCTTGAATCATTTGATATTGTACTAACCATTATAGGGTTCAAAACAATTAAAGTACAACCGAATCCTCAATCGCTTAGTCCCACAAGATTTACAACTTCACCAGTCTATTTCTTTTGTAAAATACATTTTATGTAAACTTGTTTAATTCAAATCCAATTTTTCTAAACTATACTTTTTTTTTAGTAAAGAATTCCTTTGGCATATCAATATCCAATGCCTCATCATTGACTTTGTCTCAAACTCAAGTGCATAAAAACTAAGTGTCTATAGTTTGCCCCGACTTTAGTAGAGTTTGTGAAATAAGTGAGTGAGTGTAAATAGTGTAATATGCCTAATATCTACATAAATAAAATTGAGCAACAATTATGAACTCATACCTATACTTGATATCATAGATTATAGTTGGGCCTTTACCTTGATATTTTTTCAATCCTCACTTTTGATAAATCATCCAATGAGAATTTTGTCTTAATCTAGTTAATTCTTTATGCATCGGAATCTTTATCCAGATGATGCACTTCTCTTTTAAGAAGATGTGGTATCTTTTATGGTGACATTTCAGTTTTATTAGGTTCGTAGCCTTATGGAAAATAATATGGGTAAATCAAACTGGAGAAAAAGAGTCGCTACTCAATTTTTTAAATGTTACCCAAGCTACATTTAAAAAGAATTTTCTTCCTTTAGAAAATAAGTGGTGATTGTATCCTTAGTAGAGTACCAGGCCGTCTTACTTAGTGATCCAGGTAAAAAAGGGGTTCGGATTAAGCAAGATGTTTGGCACTCCAACCCGCTTGGCCATCATAGCCAGCTTCCACTTAAGCTAAAGGTTTTAATAAAAAAGAACTTAAATATACTTTTAATAATTGAACAATTTATATATGCAACATTAAATGAATATATAAACATTTACATAAGGAAAGCACACTAGCTTTAAAAAAAAAAAAAGGTGAAATGAATCCGTTAAACAACCTAGCAAATAAGTGCATAATCCATCAAAGATAAATGTTTTCATATGTACATGAATCTAACAATCTAATAAAGAAAAGGGAAGAGAAATGATTACAACTCATCAATTAAATAAAAGGCCTATACTAAAGAAATGGAAGGATAAATGAACTTGGATTGCTTAAACATTTCAAGGGCCTTTATGACCATTGACTTTCTTTTGGGCCTAATCATATAGGCCCACTAGCCTTAGTAAATACATAGCTTCATTGGCCTCAAGATGTTCACTTCTTCGTGGGGGGATTCCTACATGGCTAATTTTAACAAGCAAACACAAATAAATATATATGGCAAATATAAAGCAACTATTATGTAAACAAGACATGATTTCATCAACTTGCCTTAAATATCATGTTCATATTCATATACATGCAAATTAACTCAAAATACTAATTAAATAGTAGCTAAATTAATGATTTAATCACACAACTTTAATTCAAAAGCAAAACAAATATGCCAACATTTTCATATAAGCAAAACATACAAAATCACATGCTTTAATATCAAAATAAGTTATTTATCATAATAAACTAAATATGATAATTGCTAATCATTATATAAATGTTCATATGAGAGCAATTAAAAAGACATTTAAACATGCCAATATCACCTTGAAGGTTAGTCATTCAAATCAAGATGTTTTAAGCCTAAACTAAGCAATCATGCAAATCAAGATGTTTTAAGCCTAAATTAAGCAATGTAACTTAATTAACCATTTAGACAGTAGCATATGAATGCTTTAATGATCATACAAACCTAATTAAACATGATTCAAGCATGTTGTTATCAATATATAATAACATACAAGTTTACATGCTTTAGATATCTAAATAGGCAAAATAACCTAAAAATCAACTAAGATAATAACTTGGAGATATACATAACAGTAGCTTGGAGATATACATAACTTAATAAATATCATGCAATATCTAAACATGGTTTAAATGCATATACACAAAGTTTCTAAGTATAGACTACCCATAAGGGGTAAACAAACAAGTAAAAGAACACAAAAGTCTTGAAAAACAACCAAAAGACACAAGTCTCAGGGGGTAGAGCCGTAAGGGACTTTACTAGGGCCATGAGGGACTGCTTAGGCCTTGATGGACTACTAGGGCCGCGAGGAACTTCACTAGGGCTGTGATGGACTAGCAGAGCCGTGAGGTTTTGCTTAAGCCTTGAGGGAATATGTGGGCCATGAGTCCCAGGCCTTAAGCCTTGTAGCTCTAGGGTCTGGAGGTGAAAATTTTAAGGCTTTTAGCCATTTATTCTTAGGGAAAACAGATGCTTATTATGAACAAAATGATCTTCAAAACATGCATTTAGATTCACAAAATAACTAGTATTTGAAGTGTTTGTATGCTAGTGCTTTAGTGAACCACAATAATAATATTACAAAGGAATTTAGTTTAATTAACTTTTTATACAATGATTAGTCATATATTCATTCATCACACATCATTAATCGTTGTAATCATGTATATAATACATTAATTTAAATAGAAACATAAGCCAACATATATTCACAAAACAATGACTATATGTACAAGACAATGATAATAAGGATTTGATGCCATTAGTTGTCACAAATCCATTTGATCTCGTGAATTTCTACATTTTATTAGGCAAAATTAATAAATGTAAACCAACCTTAGAACACCAAATCTGGCGATTCACCCTTAGGCTTTGTTTTTTTATTTATTTTGGGATTCAATTCGAATTCAAGTATTTTGATATAAAAAAATTGGTTCCTTGCTCTTGGAAGAAAAATGGAATGATTGAATGAAAAGTTCTCTCTTTTCTTATAAAACACAACCAAAAAATGATTCTGTTGTATTTTAACATAGAGATTTATTGTAAAAATACATATTTGATTTTAAATAAATAACTCTTACTTTTCAACTTTTGCAAAAATCACGATTTAAAATTTATTTGTACTATCATTTCTTTGATCTTTCTCAAAATAAAAGGGACTTAATAAATAATATTTTTGTTTGAAATTAAAGCAGAAGATTGTTGAAAATATTAAAGAAAAGAGATTTCAAAGAGTGGCTCAAAAGGACATTGCTGAAAAGTCCCCTTATCTGTGTAGAGGGAAGAGGTATTTATAGGCACAATAAAGCTTAAAAAGGTTCCTAAATAGGATAAATACTTGGTGTGTAAGCTAAGTATTTTACCTATTTAGTTAAAAGAATTATAAATCAGTAAAAACAATTAAAAAATTCCTAATTAATAAAAGAAGATGAATTCATAAATAGCTTAAAAAATTACTTGCAAGCTAAGCACTTACATGTTTCTTGTTTAGTTTAAAATATTTTTATTTATTAAAATACCGAAAATAATTTTAAAAATAAGATTAATCAGGCAAAAAATAGGCCTGGAGGGCCTCAAAATGCAAAGAAAATCATATCAAATAGGCTCAAGGCAAGTGATTGGGCTTGAGGCCTCAAGGCTCTAGCACAAAGTCGTACGACACCTTATGGCTCTATTATAGTTGTGAGGCCCTAGTTCAACAAAAGAGAATGGTGAAAATAATCTTCTAAGAATGAGTATTTATAGATGAAGAGTCATGAGTGGGAAAAATTGAAATTTGAAGAAGTAGAGGGAAATGAAAGATGGTTTGAAAAGATGTAAACCCATCATCTTGAAAATGGGAAGTGTTGAAAGAAGAAAAAGATGATGGGAAAAAGGAACATTTTCTTGGAAGAAAGAAAAGTTATTTTGAAGCATGTGAACCTTGAAAATGTGGAATGGAAGAAGAAGAAAAAGAGATAATGTTGAGATAGGACACTTTTCTTGAAAGAAAAAGAAAAATTATCATAAAAGTGAAGATTCACTACCTTGAAATTAGAAAAAAGTTGAAAAAGCAATTTTAAAAGTTGAATTGTTCCTTGAAAATAAAAAAAGGAGAATAGTCAGTCTCACTTGTCTTAAAAGTAAGGGACATTGAATGAAAGCCTTGGAATAAGGAAAAAAAGAATCTTTGGAAGAAGACAAAATATATTAGAAGACTCCTTAATAACATGCTTTAGTACATATGCAAGATTATTAGAAGAAGTCATTAAGTCATAATAAAGATGAGGACCTTTATATAAAGAGAATAAAGGTAAGGACCTTCATGCAAAAGAAATAAAGGTGAGGACCTTTGAGCAAATAAAAGAAAAATGAGGATTTCAAATCAAAAGGAAGAAGGGTGAAGGCCCTAAAGTCAAATTGATAATTGAGAAGTATTTGCATAGCTCGGAAGTAGATTCCCGATGCATTGGATGGTTACCCTAATGAGAATTGTCATGCCATTAAAAGACTTTTTCAAGGGAGAAGTATTTGCATCACTAGAAAGTAGATTCTCGATGTATTCGATGGTTACCCTAATGAGGATCATCATCCATTAGAAGATTTTTCCGAGAACTAAGAACCTATGTTTAGATGATAATTAATTATCTTAATTCAAAATCTAATCAATTTGAACTAAAAGAACCTAGGAAGCATGTTTAGGTCCCTTTTGCATGAAATTCATGTTTCTATTTCTAGCTATTATTTTGTTGTTCTTTTCTTTTTCTAAAAATAATTTTGATTAAGTTTAAAACACTTAGGATTATTAGATTAGTTTTTGAATCATTTAGGATGAGAAAGTATTAAAAATTCCTCAAGAAAAGGTGCAAAAAATAATTTGAATTCGAGTAGGAAGCTAAAATTAGGTCTGAAGGGCCATATGGCCCTTGTGAAGGGCCACATGGCCTTTCCCTATCCCGTGCGGGACTGAGAAGGGCCATACATATGCCATTGGGGCATTTCTTTGTGCAATGAAGGCACTTTCTTGCCTTCTTTGCTTGTTTTCTTGATTTCACATCCAATTGATGTTTCTAATTGTATTCAATGTCAATATGCCATGAATAGACGCATGAAACGTAGGATGAATGATTACATGGTAGTTTTTATTAGTTCAGAAGCATGCTGTAATACCCTAGAAAGTCCTAACTTATATGCATGATTTAATTCTAAGTATGTGGTTTAAAAGTCTTGAAATGATGGGAAATAATTTTAGAGATACAGTTAGAAAGCAAACTAATTACTTTTCCAGAAATCGGCGGTGTCGGGAACACTGCCAAGAAATTAGCTGTCAGGTCAACAGAAGAATTTCTGAAGTTGATCGGGGCGTAAAAGATCACCATGATGCATGTGTAATTTTGGTAAAAAGAAAAAAGTGAAAAATATTTAGGAATACTGAAAAAGTAACCAATGGCAAAATTATAAATAAAAGAAACTTTAAGGTGAATAGTGGAAATTGGTCCGTCGGAGTTACAGAATGACTCTGGAACTATTTTTATAAATAAGTATAAATTAAAATAAGCTTATTGACTCCCCCACATTGGAATCCAAATCTTGACGGAATTGACAGAATAAATTACAGAAAAATTTGGGGTCAAAGTGTAACTTATGGAAGTTTGGGGACGAAGTTATAATTTGCGAATTGATTTTTGTATTTAATCAACACTTAAAATTTTTTGGTTCATCTTCTTCTTCATCTTCTTCCTTGGCCGAACCCTCCACCTTCTATTTCCCATCCATTTCTTTCATATTTTACATCAAATTTCTTAGAAAATTCATAGAAAAATTGAGATTAAAGCTTGTTCTTCCATTCCTTACCTTTGATTTACTTGGAAAGCTAAAGGAAATCAAGGAACTTTGTCTAGAAGGATTCGACCACTTCATCCCATCCAAGGTAATCAATTTGTTTGTTTGTTTTTATGGTTTAGTTAGATGATATTAAGGTTGAATTGAATGGGTTTTAGGTTAGATTGCATCAATTGATACAAATTGATAAAAATGCCTAAATTGTTTAGCTTGGTTGAAGTTGTATGAAAGGGTTAGATGATTTAGTGTTAGTTAATATTAATTTATGTTAGAATATGTCAATTGGGAGTTTTTAGGTAACAAATTGGTGGTTAATTTGATGTAAAACACAAGATTTGACAAAGTTGCCCTAATTGGCTCAATTGAAGAATTTGGGTGGAAAGTAATTTTCCAAAGCAATTGGAAGGCTTAGGTGAGTCTTATATGCATCAAATAACATGCCTAACACCTTATATTGATTATTGGAATTCATATGAAAAAGACATGTTTTGGCCGAATGGATTGTATTATTTACTTGCCTAAGTTTTGCTTGAATTTTGTCTTGAATTCCATAGCCATTTTGATCCATTTGATGTTGTTTAATATTGTTTCTTTGATACCTATTGTGTTGTTGCAAATGTGGTTTGTTGTTGGTTGAAATGGGCAAGTCAAATTTGCACCTAAACCTAACTTATTGGCTTGCCATTGTATGCCCACCAAGTATTTGTTAAAATGCCTAGTTGTTTTGTCTTTGGCCTATTGCTTTGTATTCCATAGGCCCACCATTTGAATGCCCATCATCAGCGACATTAGTATGCCAATTGGCCTACTGTTTTCCTTTGCTGAACCAACTTTTGTTCCATGTCTTTCTTGATTACCAAACTACTTGTCATTGTTTATATATCATCTATTGCTATGCCATTGATTTTATTGATAATTGATTGATTGATATTGAGCTTATTGATATGGAGGATACCATTGTTTCATAATGGTGTCCATTAATATGTTGATTCCTTATATTGACCCTAATGTGGTTTGATAGAGCTACCGATCTGACAGGGTAGTGGGAATATACTGTCCGCGATATGTACATTGTATTACTGATACCCTAGCTGGGAAGGGTTATGGTCCTGGCCATAAGACCTAATTAGTCTTATGTTTACTGATATGGATATTACTGGAGACTGTATGTTCGCATATTGTCCATACTGATTCTACTAGAGATTGTATGATTTCATATAGTCCATCCCTTTATCTGTCTTTCCATATGATACCAAGCCTATGATATGTTCTTTGACTATTTTGTCACCTATTACTGATTCTGTATATTGTTATCTTGATCTATTGGCACCATTGTTCCATTGTTACCTATTAATTATTTGATGATGCATATAGATTCACTGAGTATCTTATATACTCACCTTTTCTTTGTTTACCCCTTTCAGGAGAGGAGTAGATTGCAGAATCCTGTCGTCTGTCATCTGAGGATTTCTGCTTGCTGTCATTTGATGTATATATTCTGAATTCTATATTTTGATGTTCATAATCTAGCTGCTCCACGGGGTATGTGTGAGTTAGCTAGGAAATGAACATGTATATATGTATGTGATGATATTATGAGATATGATGATTATATGGTATGATATAATGACTGTTACAGCCAATTGCATTAAATTACAGTAAGAATTACAGAATGATAGAATGAATGGTAACTAAGTAAAATCTATAATTAGTTGATGGTTATAGATTATGCATGTGATACTGGGTTCTATGGGTGTTGGTCGCCATTGGCATCTCCCGCATCTTAGGACCGTCGCGATCCGGAAACGGGTCGTGACACATGCTAGGAGTAAAAGTGCGAAAGTTAAGGTTAGTTATGCATGTTTGTTGGTATAATGCCTAATTTAGGTCCCAAACTTGAAAAATTGGAACGCTATGTATAATGTGACAATATGGTATGATTAAATGTATGGTTGAATGACTTTAAAAGTTGACATAATGCTATGAATGAACAATTTGATCATGGACTTAAAGCAAATACATAAAGCATGATTAGTTAATTACAAACTTTGTTGCCATGCAATATAATATGTTTCTTGTAGGTTAGAATTCCATGTGTAGATTAGTTGTCAAAAGTGGTTTGGCTTGTGAATAATTTGGTGTATGCATTATAATCAAGATCAGTTTTGGTCACTTGTATGTGAGCCAAATGGTTAAAGTGTCATGCTTATATTCTTTGCATCATCTATATGGTAAATATGAGTTTTGATATGATTAGAAGTAAGTATGCCATTTTGCAAAGTATGTTGTTCATTCATTTATATTGTATGAGCTAACCATGTAGGGACAAAATAAAATAAATAAACATGAGATTTGTAAGGCCTAAGTATGCATGAAAGATAAATGGGCTTAGAATGCATTAAGGCCCAAAAAGACAAAGTCCAAGTGCATATATTTCATTTAATGCATTAGATTATGCAATTTAATTTCCTTTTTTTATTATTTCTTTATTTCGAGATGTTGAATGAATGAATATTTATATGATTATGTGAATATCTTGTTAGGATTAGATTATTCATTTCCCCTTCCATTTCTTTAGGAATAGTGCAAATAGATGCAGTGCAATGAACATGAACATTTTAGGAATACTCTTAGAGGGGGGTGAATAGAAGTTTAAAAATCTTGAAGAAAATACACAACTAAAATGCAGTAGGTAAATTAATTTCAAATAGCAAGTGATAATAAATGAGAAAAGTTAAGAGAGCTCAGCCAATTTATAGTGGTTCGGAGTTAAATTCCTTATCCTACGTCCACTTCTCTCAATATCAACTCGATATTAAGGTTCCACTAGAATCAAGTGTACCACTCAAATCAAATACAATAGATTTTCAGGGATTTCACTTTATACACATTAAGTTACAACTCAGATTTTACTCTCAATAACAGAGATAGAGATTTCTAAGTATTTCTAAACTTATACAAGGCTATTCAAATGATATACAATGAAGTATGAATAGCTAAGACTAGTAAAAACTAGTAAGAACTTTAAGAATAAAGAAGTAAAGCTCAAAGAGTTCAAAAAATTTGAAAAACAGAGTATGAACTACAACAATTTGATTTCTTTTAAGATATGTGCATCTCTTGTTGTTTGAACTTCAAATCTTTATGTATTTATAGTCTTCAATGAATGGTGATTAAATGTGACCATTCTGGTTGCATTAAATGCAAAATTTACCTCCAAATTGTTTTCTAACTGCGATATTTAAAAACATATCAGACGTGACATTGACAGATAACCATTGATTCATGAGCGTGACTATTACTCACAGTCGTGAAGATGATTCTTTAGGGGCTTGAACCAAATTTCACGGCTTTGAAATCTTCTGTGCCAATTTCAAATTTTCAAATCATTCTCGAGCATGAAAGATAATCACTAACGTGATTGTGGTTCATGAGCATGAGTAATTTTTCACGGGCTTGAGAAATCGTTCTGTGTCTCTAAGACAAAATCCATTCTTAAATTAATCACGGGCATGATGACAAGTAATAGTCATGAAACTCATTCAAGGCCTTGAAGATCCTTTTATGAGTAAATTTCTTATTTTGACTTGATTCCGTTCAAGGGCGTTAAACATATTCATAAGTGTGAATCCCTATTTTTGAATAGACACTTAAACACAAGTTAAAAAATCATTTGTAACTCAAATATATTATGCAATTAACACTTTATTTTAGTTTAAATTACATCATCAAAATTATTATAGAGTAAACATTCTCCCTCTTTTTAATGATGATAAAATAATGTGCACAAAATTTAAATAAGAAAGATAAATATTGAATACTCTCCCTGAGTTTATACTCCCCTTTAATTGAATAAACATGTTCATCTCCCCTTTTTTGTCAAAAATCAAAAAGGTTTTCTTCACTTGAATATTAACATACTAAAACCTTAAGAAGAAGAAATTGAAAATTTCATAACAAACTAGTATTTCTATCACGACTCAACCTGGGAGCCGCGACGGTCCTAGAGTACGGGTGTTGCCTAAGCTACCAGTACCACGAAGAACCCAATTATCTATATGACATGGAAAACAATACATTTAATCAATTCAAATAGCTTAACAATGCTATTGAAAATTGGGCAGCATCTCCTCTATATGAGGATTATGCCCAGCTGTAAAACATGCTTATAAGCACTTCCAATATCTCAATCAGCAATGCTCATATCTCTATCAACAATGATCCCTCTGGATCTCCAATAACAACTCAATACATATATATGAATATATCAACTATATATATACATATCCATATCATAATGCATATGCAGTACTATAAGAAACATGAACACATATATAAACATGCCACTCCTTATATTACAATACCATGGAACCTCTATACTGTAAAAATATTTACATATACTTTTGAGACTGGAATATTACATGTACAATGTATCAAAATTCCACTGCGAGGATAAAAGGTGCCAATGGAATTCGTGCCTCACTGCAGACCTGAAAAATCATAAACCATTAAGGGGGTGAGTATTAAAATACTCAGTGAAATCCATATGTATAAAAATGCAATAAATGATCATAATACCATGTTTGCCTATATATGGCTTGTAGAATCAATATGAGATAACAAGTAAAGAATATAACAAGTATCTATATATCTGTCCATATATATGTATAAGAATCCATATAAATATTAATATAATATTCATATCAGTATTCATATATGTATCCATATAAGTGTTTAGTGTATTAGCTAACACACATATGATATAACATGATTTGGATCATGTTAAAGTACAATTGCACTATCTATAAATTAATACACCAGCACTATCATAAAGTGCACCATCCACTTCACATAAGGGGGATCAACCCTTATGACTAGAGAATATAACATCCCTCCCTAGCAAGGGTCCCAAAAAACACTCGTGTGCACACAGTCGATGGATTTACCAGCTACACCATCGAAATATCCCTGTTATAATATCATATGGGTGTGTCTCTATATAACAGTAAATATAGCATAATTATATCTCATATAGCTGTAGAACAATCATATATACGTATATAAAGAATAAGTGAACAAATTTGGAAGATGTCAAAAAAAAAAAAGCCTGGCGAGGCCCAGTTGCCGTTACGAGTCCGTTTTGGGATTTTTGAGTAGTTTCTAGTTAACTATGTTACCAAGGGATTTAGATGGACCATGAGGTACCATTTTAAAGCTTAGGTCAAGACTAGAATATTGGGCTAAGTGGTGACCCAATTGGCTTTCTGGATTTTATTTTATGGACAGACAAAGTTTAGGTCATTTCAGTGGGCTTATTTACGGGCTAATATGCACTGTAAGTACTGTAAGTTGGCAAATGTTGGTTTATCAGTCCAAATGACTTTTCATATGGTATATGATGCAAATCATGCATGATTATACATATAAACTCACCTTTTCACAATCAGATCACTTATCCCCTAATCCAGTGCTCTCGAGCCCTAATCACCCCGCCGTTAAATACTCATAGCTGGAGTACTCGACCGTTCACCTATTTTCACATATAACACTCCGGTAAGACTTTAAAACATCACAAAGCACATAATACACAACAAATTGCATCAAGCATACACTGTATGCACTATAAAGCTCACTTTGCAGGATTTACACGATTTTCATTCCTTTATGCAATAACACCTATCTATTATCACAATTGACTTACATTACACATATTCATCACTTATATACCATATTATGAACCTATATACACTTGGTTCCACATTCTATATCAAACATACACTATATTCAAGTTTAGCTTCCAAGTACTTAAATCAAACATCTTTTCTATATCTAAACTTATACATTTACATTATATTCATCACTTAACCATATTCAAACACTTCCTTCCTAATCACTTTAACCTAACACATTGAACTAACAAAGTCAAATGGTTCGGCCAAAATGGAATTCATTACATTCATTCATTTTTCAACACCAATCAATTATACAATATATATACATGTTAAATACATATCATTCAATCATTTAAATCTATTAAATATCAAACACAAATCATCATTCAAGCACCTCATTGTTTCGGCCAAAATAGAATTCCATCCAAATGGATTTCTTTCCATCAATTGATCACCAATTCATAACATACACATCAAATATACACCTTTCCATCATTCAAACCTATAAAACACCAAAGTTCAAAACCATTTCTCAACATCATATGATTCAACCATTTGGTTTTCCATTCAAATGAATTTGTTTTCATCATTTGACCACTAATTCATGTTAAACACATCAAATAAACGTCATTTAAACAAAAATATCCATCAAAACAATACTTTGATTCATATTTCTTCCTATTAGGGTTTGGTTTCCAACTTTTGATTTTCCTTCCATCCAAAACATATTTTTATAACTAATTAACATCAAATAACATCTTAAGAACATAATTGAACCAAAAGAATCACAAAATCACTTACTTTCCAAATAGTTCTTCAAAAACTTCAAAGGATTGATTTGTCACTTTTTCTTATTTTTCCTTTGAATCAATGGATATATTTTTGTTTAGGATGATGGAATTAACATGTTTCCATCAAAAAAATGAAAGAAAACAACAAGGTATGGTGAAGATCAATGGTGGCTGAAACCTTAAGGAAGAGAGAGAAAAGTTTTTTGTTGGTGAAATGATAAGGAAGATGAAGAATGGTGAAGAGGTGGGAAAAATCAACTTTAAATATCAATGGTGCAATCCTATGCGTTGAGCTTATGATAGAATTGGTGAAACCTAGCTATCCAACCATTCATTTCGTCATCTTTTTATCCAATGGTTTGATTTAGGTAAGCCTAAAGTGATACCATAAGCTTGCATACACTATAAAACTCCATAATGCAAAGAAAAAGACTAAACTACCCATAGTTCAATTGAAATCCTAAATCGAGTAGCTTTGCCCGAGATTATTTTCTACTGGGTTTAATTCTCCAACAATTATTTATTTAAACATAATATCATCATTTTCATGTCTTAATATTCTTTTCTACCTTCAAATATAATGTCAATTTCCATAAAACTCGAAGGAGTGTGAAATGACCATTTTGCCCCCAGTTCATCAAAAACTCAAATTTACCCGATTACTTCCTAGCAGCTTTTAAAGCCCCTCTATTCATTCAAACACATCATATAACATGCATACCAATCAAATTCATGCATAAACACATAACTTTCACAAGTTCAAGTTAAAGAAAAAATTTCCCCCTAAGTTGCCCTTTATGGTTCAAGTTTGGTTAAAGGTGAGGTGTTACATTCTATCCCCCTACAAATAAATTAGTACCTGAATTTACTTTAAGGTATAGGGTGAAAATAAAACCTGACACATCAAACTTGTTGGGGTACTTGAGTTTCATCTTAGCCTCACTCTCCCAGGTACATTCCTCTATACTTCTGCTACGCCACAATACTTTAACCATAGGAATGCTCTTATTCCGAAGTTGTCTGATCTGATGATCCACAATCTCTACTGGGACTTCCTTATAAGATAATGTCTCATCAATTTCATTTTCTTGAGGTTGAATTACATGGAATGGATCTGGAACATACTTCCATAGCATAGAAATGTACAACACTGGATGTATATGCCTCATATTCGATGGAAGAGCTAGTACCCAAAGCTTTCTGGAATTTCTTCCAAAATCTAGAGGTGAACTGAGTACCTCTATCAGATATGATCACTGATGGAACCCCATGCAAACGTACAATTTTATCCACATAGAGTTGGGCATACTGTGCAGCTGTGTAAGTTGTCTTTACTTCTAAAAAGTGAGCTGACTTTGTCAATCTGTCCACTATCACCCACACTGAATCATACCCTTTCTGTGTTCTTGGCAAACACACCACAAAATCCATAGTTTCTTGGTCCCATTTCCATTCTGGTAGCTGAATCTCTTGAAGCAAACCTGAAGGTTTCTGATGTTCAAATTTCACATGCTGACAAGCTAAGCACTTTGAAACAAACTTTGTTACATCACCCTTCATGTTTGGCCACCAGTAAAGTTCTTTCAAGTCCTGGTACATTTTTGTTACACTTGGGTGTACTATGTAAGGAGAATAATGAATTTCCTTCATGATCTGCTCTTTATACCCTTTAACATCAGGAACACACAAACGCCCCTTACATTTTTATACATTTCCTTCAACAGAAAAGTCAGGAGCTTTACCATTTTGAATCAAATCTTTGATCTTGACACACTGTGGATCTTCATTCTAGGAGTTCTTTATTTCATCTATAAGCAATGACTTCACTTGGAACTAAGCTATCAATACTGTTTCCTGCTTCTGTGATTCCAAATTTAGAGTTAAACCATCAGCCATTAACTCCCTCAATTCTCTTACCAGTGGTCTTTCTGTAGTAGTCACATGTGATAAGCTTCCCATAGACTTTCTATTCAGTGCATCTGCTACCACATTTGCTTTTTCTGGATGATACATAATCTGGCAGTTATAATCTTTTAACAACTCAACCCATCTCCTTTGCCTTAAGTTCAGTTCTTTTTGCTGTAAGATGTACTGTAAACTTTTATGATCAATGTAAATCTCACATCTCATCCCATACAAGTAATTTCTCCATATCTTCAAGGCAAAGATCACTGCTGCCATTTCCAAATCATGAGTGAGGTAGTTCACTTCATGTTTCTTCAATTGGCGGGAAGCATAAGCAATCACTTTTCTATCCTGCATCAATACACAACCCAAACCAATCCTCGAAGCATTGCAGTATATAGAAAAATTGCCTGCCTCGGAAGGAAGAGTCAACACTGGTGCAGTGGTCAAACAAGCTTTAAGAGTTTGGAAACTCTTTTCACATTCATCATTCCATTGAATTTTGACCTGTTTCTGGGTCAACTTAGTCATTGGTGCAACAATTCTGGAAAAGTCTTTAACAAATCTGCAGTAATACCCTGCCATACCAAGAAAGCTCCGGATCTCTATGACTGTAGTGGGATGTGGCCAATTTGCAACTGCTTCTATTTTCTGTGGATCCACCTTTATACCATCTTTGCTAATAACATGTCCCAATAATATCACCTATGTTAACCAGAATTCACATTTAGAAAATTTTGCATACAACTGATTATCCCGTAATAACTGTAATGTGATTCTGAGATGTTCTTCATGTTCCTCTTTGCTCTTGGAATATACCAAAATATCATCAATGAAGACAATGATGAATTTATCCAGAAATGGTCTGAATACCCCATTCATCATATCCATGAATGCTGCTGGAGCATTTGTCAACCCGAATGGTAGCACTAAAAACTCATAGTGCCTATACCGTGTTCTGAAGACTATCTTTGAAATATGCTCACCTTTGATCCACAACTGATGGTACCCTGATCTCAGATCTATCTTGGAAAAGAAGCAAGCTCCCTGTAACTGATCAAACAGGTCATCAATCCTAGGCAAAGGATACTTATTCTTCACTGTCACCTTGTTCAATTGCCTGTAATGAATACACATCCTTAATGACCCATCCTTTTTCTTTACAAATAGCACTGGTGCTCCCTAGGGTGAACTACTGGGCCGGATAAAATTCTTGTAACACAACTCCTGTAACTACTTTTTCAACTCTTTTAGCTCTGATGGTGCCATTTGATATGATGGAATAGATATGAGATTAGTACTAGGGTATACCTCAATTTCAAACTCAATCTCCCTTTCTGATGGCAATCATGGAAGATCATCTGGAAATACATTAGAAAATTCCTTCACCACTAGAATCTGTTCTAACTCTTTAGGTACCCCTGTAGTCAACCATTGTTGCCAAATAAACAATACATCCCTTTTTCATCAGCCTCTCTGCCTGTACTGCAGACACTAACCCTGATATATGTATGTTAGTCTCCCCCTGGTACATAATCTTTTTCTGTCCATCGAGTCGAAACTTAATTCTCTTTAATGCACAATCAATGTAAGCCCTATGATCAGTCAACCAATTCATACCCAGGATAATATCAAACTCTAACACAAGTAACTTAATCAGCTCAAGAGGTAAGGATCTATCACAAATTCTCATATCACAAATATCATACTTATACTCTACAATAACCTTATCTCCCATTGGTATGGCTATTTCTAAGGGCACATGCAAAAGTTTTCTACCTAACCCCAATTTCATAGCAAAAATAGGGGATACAAAAGAATGGGTTGCACCTAAATCAAATAACACATAAGCCACTATTCTATAGACATAAATCATACCTACAATTGTCTCATGTGATCCCTGGACCTGCTGCTGAGTCACTGTAAAGACTCGCCCCTGACCTCTATCAGCGGTTGACTATCCCATTGTTGGACTTTGTCCTACTGGTCTGCCTCTACCTGTGATTCCCCTGCCCATCTGTACTAATGGCTGGGAAGATCTTGCCTCTAAAGACTGTGCAACTCTGCGTATAGGTCAATCTCTGTAAAAATGCCTAATTTGTCCACATCTACGGCATGCCCCTGATCTGATGCGACATACCCCTGAATGTCCCTTCCCATAAAAAGTACAAGTGGGCACTGATGCTGTCATCTGGACTGGTCTAACAGGGCCTCTGAAATAGCTAGAAATAGGAGGCCTCATACTCATACCTCTGCCAAAATCCTGCCTCTGACTAGGAGGTGGCAAGGATTGCACTGGCCTAAGAGGAGGTCTAGGTGCAAAAGACTGGGATGTCCACTCCCTAGGTCTATGAAACTCTCTTCCTCTCTTCTTCTACTCTCTATCAGACCTTTCCTCTTTGTATTTTGCCTCCATCTGGGCTGCTTTATCAATGGCCCGACTTAGGGAAGTAAACTCCATAGCCAACAGAATGTTATGCAAGGTTGCATGCAAACCTCTCTTGAACCGTCTAATCAGGTCATCTTCAGTAGGAGCAATCTTTCTGGCATACTTGCTCAGCCGTTTGAACTCTCTGGCATATTCCAATACAGATAAGTTCCCCTGTCTCAGTTGTTCAAACTTTACAATGTTGCTCTCTCTCAAACCCTCTGTAAGAAATTCATCCATCATCCTCTGTTTGAATTCTACCCATGTCGTAGGATCATCACTGTGAATGTTTTCATTAATATGTTCCATAAACCAGGTAGTAGCATCTACCTCCAGCAATAATCCCACTAGATCTATGGTTCTTGCATCAGAATAAGGAAATGTCCGGACCATCCTGTCTACCCTGTCAATGAAATCACTAGGGTCAGTACCATACTCCCCTGAAAAGTAGGCAGTCTCAATCTCATGAACTCAGCAATAGATACACCACCCTCTGGTATAACCTTCTATACTCTACCCCCCTGTAACACTACTGGCTCTCTCTGGGGTACTGGTGGTATTACAGGGTGTACCACTGGCTGTACTGAAGGTGGAGGTGGCTGCTGTACCACAACAGGCTGTGCTGCAAAATGAGTCTAGATGGTCTGTAATATTTCCTGTCTCATCTCTTGCATTTCCTGTCTCCAGGGTGCATCATCCATCGGATCAGACTCTTCATGTCTCCGTGACCTAGGTGGCTCAGACTGAGTTCTCCACATAGCAGATGTATTGGAATCAACCTCTGCTTCCTCACTCGATTCATGAAATTCACCCTCTCCAATAGGCCTAGCTCGTTTAGTTCCCCTCTATGACATCTTATCACACTGTACAAATCAACATGTAAAAGAATATTTAGACCATAGGTACACAAAATTTCAAACAATGAAGAAGACTTGTCAATTTTGACGATATATGAATATCCTAGATTTCATGGTACTTCTATTGCTACTAATATGCAAACAACACAGGTTATATAAACCTTTAGCTCTGATACCACCTTTGTCACGACCCAACCTAGGAGCCGCGATGATCCTAGGGTACGGGTGTTACCTAAGCTACTAGTACCACGAAGAATCCAATTATCTATATGACATGGCAAACAATACATTTAATCAATTCAAATAGCTTAACAATGCTATTGAAAATTGGACAGCATCTCCTATATATAAGGATTATGCCCAGCTGTAAAACATGCTTATAAGCACTTTCAATATCTCAATCAACAATGCTCATATCTCTATCAACAATGATCCCTCTAGATCTCCAATAACAACTCAATACATATATCTGAATATATCAACTATATATATATATATATATATATATATATATCCATATCATAATACATATACAATACTATAAGAAACATGTTCACACATATAAACATGCCACTCCTTATATTACAGTACCATGGAACCTCTATACTGTACAAATATTTACATATACTTTTGAGACTGGAATATTACATATACAATGTATCAAAATTCCACGGCGAGGATAGAAGGTGCCAATGGAATTCGTGCCTCACTGCAGACCTAAAAAATCATAAACCACTAAGGGGGGTGAGTATAAAAATACTCAATGAAATCCATATGTATAAAAATGCAATAGATGATCATAATACCATGTTTGCCCATATATGGCATGTAGAATCAATATGAGATAACAAGTAAAGAATATGACAAGTATCCATATATTTGTCCATATATATGTATAAGAATCCATATAAATATCAATATAATATTCATATCAATATTCATATATGTATCCATATAAGTATTTAGTGTATTAGCCAACACACATATGATATAACAGGATTTGGATCATGTTAAAGTACAATTGCACTATTTATAAATTAATACACTAGCACTATCATAAAGTGCACCATCCACTTCACATAAGGGGGATCAACCCTTATGACTGGAGACTATAACATCCCTCCCTAGCAAGGGTCCCAGAAATACCCGTGTGCACACAGTTGATGGATTTGCCCGCTACACCATTGAAATAGCCCTGTTATAATATCATATGGGTGTGTCTCTGTATAATAGTAAATATAGCATAATTATATCTCATATAGCTGTAGAACAATCATATATATGTATATAAAGAATAAGAGAACAAATTTGGAAGATGTCAAAAAAATGCCTAGCAGGACCCAATTGCGTTGCCGCAACTGACACTCGCCGTTACGGGTCCGTTTTGGGATTTTTGAGTAGTTTCTGGTTAACTATATTAGCAAGGGATTTAGATGGACCATGAAGTACCATTTTAAAGCTTAGGTCAAGACTAGAAGATTGGGCCAAGTGGTGACTCAATTGGCTTTCTGGATTTCATTTTATGGACAGACAAAGTTTAGGTCATTTTAGGTCGTTTCGGTAGGCTTATTTACTGGCCAATATGCATTGTAAGTACTGTAAGTTGGCAAATGATGGTTTATCAGTCCAAATAACTTTTCATATGGTATATGATGCAAATCATGCATGATTATACATATAGACTCACCTTTTTCACAATCAGATCACTTATCCCCCAATCCAGTGCTCTCAAGCCCTAATCGGCCCGCCGTTCAATACTCCGTGCTGGAGTACTCGATGGTTCACTTATTTCCACATATAACACTCTGGTAAGAATTAAAACATCACAAAGCACATAATACACATCAAATTGCATCAAGCATACACTGTATGCACTATAAACCTCACTTTGCACAATTTACACTATTTTCATTCCTTTATGTAATAACACCTATCTATTATCACAATTGACTTACATTACACATATTATCACTTATATACTATATTATGAACCTATATACACTTGGTTCCACATTCTATATCAAACATACACTATATTCAAGTTTAGCTTCTAAGTACTTAAATCAAACATCTTTTCCATATCTAAACTTATACATTTACATTATATTCATCATTTAACCATATTCAAACACTTCCTTCCTAATCACTTTAACCTAACACATTGAACAAACAAAGTCAAATGGTTCGGCCAAAATGGAATTCATTCCATTCATCCATTTTTCAACACCAATCAATTATACAACATATATACATTTTAAATACATATCATTCAATCATTTAAACCTATTAAACATCAAACACAAATCGTCATTCAAGCACCTCAATGTTTCGGCCAAAATAGAATTCCATCCAAATGGATTTCTTTGCATCAATTGATCACTAATTCATAACATACACATCAAATATACACCATTCCATCATTCAAACCTATAAAACACCAAAGTTCAAAACCATTTCTCAACATCATATGATTCGACCACTTTGGTTTTCCATTCAAATGATTTTTTTTCCATCATTTAACCACTAATTCATGTTAAACACATCAAATAAACATCATTTGAACAAAAAGATTCATCAAAACAACACTTTGATTCATATTTCTTCCTATTAGGGTTTGGTTTCCAACTTTTGATTTTCCTTCCATCCAAAACATATTTTTGTTACTAATTAACATCAAATAACATCTTAAGAACATAATTGAACCAAAAGAATCATAAAATCACTTACTTTCCAAATAGTTCTTCAAAAACTTCAAAGGATTGATTTGTCACTTTTTCTTGTTTTTCCTTTGAATCTATGGATATATTTGTGATTAGGATGATGGAATTAACATGTTTCCATCAAAAAAATGAAAGAAAACAACAAGGTATGGTGAAGATCAATGGTGGCCGAAACCTTAAGAAAGAGAGAGAAAAGTTTTTTGTTGGTGAAATGATAAGGAAGATGAACAATGGTGAAGAGGTGGAAAAAATCAACTTTAAATATCAATGGTGCAATCCTATGCTTTGAGTTTATGATAGAAATTGTGAAACCTAGCTATCCAACCATTCATTTCGTCATCTTTTTATCCAATGGTTTGATTTAGGTAAGCCTAAAGTGATACCATAAGCTTGCATACACTATATAACTCCATAATGCAAAGAAAAAGACTAAACTACCCATAGTTCAATTGAAATCCTAAATCGAGCAGCTTTGCCCGGGATTATTTTCTACTGGGTTTAATTCTCTAACAATTATTCATTTAAACATAATATCATCATTTTCATGTCTTAATATTCTTTTCTACCTTCAAATATAATGTCAATTTCCATAAAACTCGAAGGGGTGTGAAATGACCATTTTGCCCCCAGTTCATCAAAAACTCAAATTTACCCGATTACTTCCTAACAGCTTTTAAAGCCCCTCTATTCATTCAAAGACATCATATAACATGCATACCAATCAAATTCATGCATAAACACATAACATTCACAAGTTTAAGTTAAAGAAAAAATTTTCCCTAAGTTCCTCTTTATGGTTCAGGTTAGGTTAAAGGTGAGGTGTTATAATTTTATTCAATAAATATTAAAATATGAAATGTGCCAATCATATGAACATAGTCATGATAACATAAAGAAATCTCATCAACTAAGACTATGAGGAACGGGGAATGGAAGAGTCATCGGGTGGGTTGCTTCCAAGAGATAATGTACAACAAAGACTATCCACTGACTGTTTCAACTCTTTTTGATTTGCTTCAAGTCGATCCAGCCGAGATGTAACTTTGTTCTCCAAAGAGTCAAACCTAGTGTTGAGCCAAGCCAAATGCTCTAACACTTGGTTATGAAAAGACTCTGCTGAACTCGATGGTTAAGAGTTGGATTGAGGTACTGCTGAAGGGGGATTAAGAGAACATTTTCGAGATGGTTCATCAAACATTGTAGCTAGCTCTTCATTAGACTCATCATTCTCCTGATAATCTCCATTAGTAGTAGTTAAAGCCCATCCATCACCAACCTTATTCGCAATTCCCATATCACGAAAGGTTGATATATCTAGATAATCCTCAAGAGTGATAGGAATTTTGAATTATGGATTATGAGCAATACCAAAGTGAATAGCAATCCTAGTCACATACATACCAAGATGTAGTTTGTCTTTAACTTTTAAGCTCATATCTTTGAATGCATCCACAAACCATTGAGCAACATCCACATTGATTCCTTGCCGTAAATAGTCCAAAACAAATAGCTCATTTCGACTTATAGCTCCATTGTTGTCTCCTCTAGCAAAAATCGAGTAGGTGAGAAACCGATGTATAATTTGAAGAGCAAGGTCATGAATTTTAGAAGTTTTTGTAGTCCGAACATCAAACTGAGCAATACCAGTCAATGCTTCCCAAACTGGGGAAGGATCCCAATGGTTTGGAATTCGGCATACCCCACTAGAATTAAGCTTAAACAAACCACCAAGAGCATCAGAAGTGAGAGAGCGGTTGGTTTTACGTAGCCTAAATTTCATGTTACCAATAGGAATCATAAGCAAGGTTGTGAAAAATTCATACACCAACTCTAAATGTAAGTCAAATGAGTAATAAGCAAAATGTCTATCACCGAATAAGTTTACGCAATACTTAGTGACAAAATCATTCAATCCAATCATTCTCAAATCAGTAAAGTTTATTCTTCGACCACTTATCAGGTTACCTCGCTGTCTAAGAATAGAGAATTTGTCATTGTGATGCTGAGAGGTAAACAAAAGACCGAAGGAAAGCTTTATCAATTCTTCCCGTTCTTGAGAAGCTTCACCCAAATTCAGACCCTTTCCTCTTCCTTTAGATCCCATGTTCTTGGTTTTAACCATTGTTTTAGGGTTTGAAGGAAAAAAGGATGAAGGTTTATAGAAAATAATGTAAAAGGAGGTGAAGAAATGATAGAGGAAATTTGAAATTTGAGAGAAAATGGAAGAGAGAGAGATAGATTTTAAAATAGAAATGAAAAGACGAGGGGCACGTCTTTTTAAATACCCGCGTCTTCACGAGCATGAAAACCTTTCACGGCCATGAAAAATAAGCCCAAATTTTTAAAAAGGCATAGAATGATTTTTCACAGGCATTAAAATTTTTTAACGGGAGTGAAAAAGTGTAACTGGCGTTAAATGGATTAATGGGTGTGAAAATAGGATTGAGGCAATTTTAAAAAACAAAGGCAATTTGATCTTTAATATATGCTTTCATATGCACATGATTATAATTCACATATTTTGACAATAAATTCATGTAAACTGAAGTTAAAGTGATAGGAATTTATAAAATTCTCACATTTAGGTCTCAATTTATCATATAAAACACATAAATTTTCATAAATGCTTATAAATCATACAATGTCATCACAAATCATTATAATTAATTGTATTTAATTAAGAGCAAGCTAAGAGTCATACCTGAGAGGTATTAATCATACCTAATTCCCTTTTAATGAAAAAAAAAATGCTTCTTTGCCCATGGGTTTTGTGAAGATATCGACAAGCTGTTTCTTACTATCCATATATTCAAAATTAATATGCCCTTTGCTTACATGATCCCTAAAAAAATGATGCCTTATATCTATATGCTTAGTGCGTGAATGATGAATTGGATTTTTAAAAAGATTTATAGCACTAGTGTTGTCACATTTTATAGGAATGCAATTAAATGAATGTCCAAAATCTTCTAGTTGAGTTCTCATCCATAGAAGTTGAGTGCAACAACTTGCAGCTGCTACATACTCTGCTTCCGTGGTTGATAGTGCAACTGAATTTTTCTTTTTAGAAAACTATGATACTAGCATATTTCACAAAAATTGACAAATGATACTTGTACTTTTTCTATATATTCTACATACACCATAATCCGCATCAGAGTAACCATATAAATCAAATGAAGACCCTTTTATATACCATAAACCTAAATTTGGTGTATCCACAAGGTATCTGTCATGACCTATCTCAGAAGTTGAGTGCAACAACTTGCAGCTGCTACATACTCTGCTTCCGTGGTTGATAGTGCAACTGAATTTTGCTTTTTAGAAAACCATGATACTAGCATATTTCACAAAAATTGACAAATGATACTTGTACTTTTTCTATATATTCTACATACACCATAATCCGCATCAGAGTAACCATATAAATCAAATGAAGATCCTTTTATATACCATAAACCTAAATTTGGTGTATCCACAAGGTATCTGTCATGACCTATCTCAGAAGCCGTGACGGTCCTAGGGTATGGGTGATGCATACGCGACCGATACCACGTAGAACCCTTTAGACTATCTATATGACATGCAATAAACAATTACAATTTAAATAAAGATAAAAGTGCAGAGAAAAATTCGACAGCATTTCCTCTAAAATAGAACTATGCTCAAAATTAGAAACAAGCAAAAACACTTCTATAATATTCACAATCATCCCAATTACTGATCCCTCCTGGATCTCCATCATCAATCTCAATATCAATATCAATGAATAACATAATACCAATAACAATATATATATATATATATATATATATATATATATATATATATA
>CANXYC010031015.1:0-12162 GCA_948193065.1 Aleurites moluccanus
TCCATTCTCATTGATTCTATGACTAGGAAAATTTAGGTTAAAACATAATTGCACATGATAAGCATCTCACTATCATGATCTCATCATGAATGCCTCCATGCTATGTTTATACCATGGACTTTATTAAACAATTATACAATATTACTATAAACAATAATAAGTACTGATTAATAAATAATGCCTTTTTATTAATATATTTCTAAAAATATCATTACAATGATTGTCTTTAGAGCACCTAAACTAACAGTAAAAGCTCTAGAGGTCTAGTAGAAGAAACAATATTTTTAGTTTTAAAAAAACTTTTGACTTGCTTGCCCATTTGACATGCATCACATATTTTATCTTTGAGAAACTTGACCTTGGGGAGACCATTTACAATCTCTTTAGACTTAAGACTGTCAATGTGATCCATGTCAACATGTCTAAGTCTCCTATGCCACAACCATGCATTATCATATAGAGAAACTATACAATCAAAATTATCATTATGCATGTTATTTAAATCAATCATATAGACATTGCCAATTCTATGTCCGACAAACAAAATTTTATTATCCTTGAAATGCTTCACATAACATTTCTTAGAGGTAAAAGAAATTTTGTTTCCCATGGTACATAATTGACTAACGCTAATCAAGTTATACTTCAATCCATCAACCAACAACATATATTCAAGAGAGGGTTTTTCAATCTTGCCAATTTTCCCAATTTTGATAATTTTATCTTTGCCATTGTCTCCAAAGGTTACCTTTCCTCCTTTATTCTCTTCCAATTTTGTGAGAAGACTTGTATTACCGGTCATTTTCCTTGAACATCTACTATCCAAATACCATGACTTTTCTTTCCTTGTGGATTTTAAGCAAACCTACCAATAGTAAAGTTCATTCATTTTTAGGTACCCAAATACTTTTGGGTCTTTGGGGTTTAGCATCAATATAGCCTAGATGCACATTTCTAATATAGCATTTGAAGTTTGAATGACCATAATTCCCACAATGGTAACGTCTCAAGTGATTTTTATATTTTTGTTGAGATTTTGTCCTATGGTGTGGTTCGGAGTGTGTAATACCCTAGAAAAGCTTATCATGTTTTTATGAATAAATTTTTCAATATGTGGTTTGAAATTATCTAAATGACTAAAGATAATTTTAGAAACTCAATTAAAGTGAAGACATAAAACTTTTTCGAAAAATATCGTTGTCGATATCGCTGCTGCAAAAATAGCAGCCCGGTCGACAGATGAATTCCTAATTTTAACTAGAGGGTAAATGATTATGTGTATGCATATGTGAATATAGTAAAAAGAAAGAGGTGAAAAATATTTAAGAACATTGATAAAGTAAGCAATGAAAAAACCGTAAATAAAAGGAACTTTAGGGGTATAGTGAAATTTCGATAGTCTAAGTTTCAGAATGACTTTGAAACTATTTTTATTATAAAGTATTAATAAAAATAAGATTGAATATTCACTTTAAAATCCAAATCCTGACGGAATTTTCAGGATAAATTACCGAAGGAAAATGTGGCAAAAGCATAATTTAAGGAAAGTTTAAGGACCAAAAGGAAATTTGCCAAATGCGACTCACTATATAAGGCACACTTAGAAATTTTTTGGTCATTTACCTTCTTTTATTGTCTGAAAATTTGTTCATCCATTTCCTTTGATTTTTCTTCCATTTTGTTAAGGAAAATCCATGGAAATTTGATTTAAATACCATATAATCCATCCTCCATCCATTTCTATCCATAGGAAACAAGAAAATTTTAAGAACATTGCACTTGGGGATTTCAGCCATTTTATCAAATTGAGGTAAATTGTTGCTTTGTTTGATTTTATGGTTGATTTAGGGTTATTAGATGCTAGTAAGATTGGGTATTGTATTTAATTGCATCAATTGATGCATATAGCATTTTTGTCCAATTTTTAAACTTTAAATCTAAGTTGTATGAATTGATTTTGTGAAATTGGATTAGTATGTGTAAATTGAGTGTAGAATAAGTTAATTGGAAGTTAATTGATGAGTAATTGATGATTGAATTGTTGTAGAAAATTTGATTGAAGAAAATTGCATAATTTGCTTACTTTGAGGAATTTGAAGAAATTGGTGGCAAACCAATTTTGTTAGGTGATTTAAAGTGATAGGTGAGTCTTTTATGCATCATATGTTATCCCTAAAGTGTTAAAATTCCAATTGGAATCCATGTGTAAAAACCCAAAAGTGGTCGAACCACTTTAGGGCAAATTGCCTTGATTTTGCCTTGGTTTTTGGCTTTTTTTTTTAATGCCAAATTGATCCATTTCATGATGTTTATTGATGTGTATATAATGCCTATGGAATTGCTTTCAATATGTATTATTGTTGACAATTGGGGCAATGTCAATGTTGCACCAAAACCTTGCCAAAATGTCTATTATTGGTTGCACACCAAGTGTTCAATAAAATGCCTAGTTTAAAATCCATAGGCCAACCATTTGATTGCTATCGTCGCCAGCGACAATGGCATGCCAATTGTGTCAACTTTTTAGTCGAAAATGACCAACTTATGTTTGATCCCATTGTTGGCAGCTAGACCTTTGGTCATTGTATAATCGATTGTTATTGATATCTTATTAATTCTATTGCTCATTGAATTGATTGATGATGAGTTATTGATGCTTGGTGATACCACATTTTTGAAATGGTATCTATTGATGTATTTATTGATTCTATTGATTCCGATGTGATTTGACAGAGCTACCGCCCTGACAGGGCAGTGAATACATACTGTCGACATTGTGCACAATATATATTGTTATGCCCTAATTGGGAAGGGTTATGAGTCCTAGTCATAAGACCTGATCCGTCTTATATTTATTGATATGAGATTGATTTGTGCTTGACGCATTTATATGGATATGGCTCTATATCTATCATTATCTATCTTATCCATGTGATATATCTTTCTTGATATGAGTACTAACTTTACAGTCATATTCTGTATTCAAAGATTTTGAGCAGATTGATTCATTTATTTCATCTGCCTATTGTTTATTGATATTCCATTACCTATTTATTGGTTGATGCATATTAGATTCACTGAGTATCATATATACTCACCCTCTCACTGTTTTCCTCTCCAGGTACCAAGTAAGAGGCAAATATCCCAGCTTTTTGACTCTCTATGGATTCTGCAGTTTTTATATCAGTGTAATTATTTAACACCGTATTATTTTATATGTTCATATCCTAGCTGCTCTATGAGTTATGTACGGTATAGTTAGTGTATGAATATGTATGTATGGGTATATTGGAGATTAATTATTGATACGACTATGGTAGTTACAGAAAATTACATAATGAATGACAGAGTAATAGAATGAATAATGCTTATGTGAGTGTATGATTAAGGTCTGATATGTAATTGATGGTAGATGTTTTCGCTGCAATATTGATATAGTAGGAGATTGTATTGATGTGATTGATGGGTTCGACGGGTGCCAATCGCCTTTGGCATCTCCCACACCCTAGGATAGTCGCGATCCGAAAACGGTTCATGACAAAGTGATATTGAGGCTAATAATCATATTTTGATTTTTGTCTAGAATATGCATTCTTAGGTCTTCTAAAATGAGAGTCATGCATGTCATGCCTATGCATATTAGTTTTAGGTCTAACATTTTTAGGTGGAGAAATGTGATTATGGGTGCTTGATGCCTTTACAAATGTAGTGTTGATGGAGCATCCCCTCCACTATAGCCAAGTCAATACTTAATTGTAGGACATCTTTAAGACTCTAGTATTTTATCCAATTTTTCTTTGCCTTTACAAAATTTGGATAAGCACTGATTATGAGACTCTAAAGCACTGATTATGAGACTCTAACTTGTTTCTCAATAAGAAATTCTCATTTTTTAGCTTATTGCATTCTTGGTCTCTAAGATTAATGGCCTTTTTCATTTCAACATGAGATGCACTTAATTCATTTATTTCCTTTTGGTAACCTTCATAAACATCTAAGTCTTTAATTGACATTTCTTTCAATTTATCATATTTATTTTGTAATTTATGATATTTTGAAAGTAATGTATCCATAATTTGTATGGCATCGTTATTAGAATTAAAATCGAAATTATTAACCTCACTTAAAGCTGTATCTTCTTCAATTGCCATGAAATAAATATTGGCTACTTCATCTTTGCTAGCTTCCTTTTCTTTATCGGAGTCATTTGAATCATCCCAAGTAGCTACCAATGCCTTTTTCTTGAAACTTTTCTTATTTTTTAATCTTGGACATTCCGCTTTTATATGACCAAATTTGTCACACTCAAAGTATTTCACTTGATTAACTTTGTACTTTTCATTCTTCTCATATCTTTCTAATGGCTTCTTATTTTTGTTCTTTTTAAGAATAAGATTTCTTATTCTTTTGGTAAGTAAGGCCATGTCTTCATCATCTTCCCCTTCATCAATATCAATTAAAGAAGTCTCCTTAGAAGCAATGAGAGCTATCCCTTTATTCTTCTCTTCAATTTGGTCTTGAGATAAAGTAATTTCATGTGTGAGAAGTTTTCCTAACAAGTTATCGATTGGGAGGGTGCTCAAGTCATTAGCTTTCTTAATTGAAGCTATTCTTGCTTCCCAATCATTTTTTGGTAGAACTCTCAAGATCTTGTAATTGATGTCTTCTTTAGAGTAATTCTTTCCAAGCTTCCTCAATTGATCTACAATCACTATTAGACGATTGTGCATCTTGGATATCCTCTCATTTGGTAGCATTTGGAAGAGCTCATATTCATGAGTAAGAATATGAATTTTCTTACCCTTGACTTGATTTGTTCCTTCATGAGTGGTCTTAAAAGTATCTCAAATTTGCTTTGCTGAAATACAATGGGAGATTTTGCCATACTCATCTCTACTCAAAGCATAATAGAGAGTGTTCATTGCCTTTCGATTTCTCCCATTTGCTTTCCTCTCCATCGGTGTCCATTCAACCTTTGGTTTGATGACTTCTATATCATCAATGATTTTTGTAGGAAACGTATAACCCGCTTCAATATATTTCAAAGATCAATGCCATCACTATCCATGTAGATTTTCATTCTATTTTTCTAATAAGGATAGTCGATGCCATTAAAGTAAGGTGGTCTCATGGTGGAGCCGCCTTCAATAATGTCAGTTGCTTGGTTTGCCATATGAACTTTGATCCAAGATGGTTAAATCTTTGAAAGAGTTGATTCAAAACTTTGATACCAATTGAAAGTCCATTGGAAACCAGGAAGGGAAGGGGGGGGGGGGGGGGGGTTGAATTGGTTGTTTTATAAAATTAATAAAAGAAAGAAGGAAAGAAAAGTCACATAAAGAATTTATAGTGGTTTGGCTAAAATATACCTACGTCCACTCCTCAAGATCACACTTGAGTATATCACTAACTTTGATCCTTTTACATATTAAAGATCAAACCTCAAAGTATTTTGGCTCAGATAAACATTACAATTATTTTACAAAAAGGCTCACACACAACCCAAAAGAATTACAAGAGATGAGAAAGAAATTATCCAATAATTTTTACCCAACTCTCAGAAATTAATTACACTTCAACAACCTTGAAGTTTAAGCAATTAATTCTCTTTACAAAAAGAAACACAATGTAAAGCTCAAGAACACTTAAATGCTTTGAAGGTATGAATTAATGCACAATAAAATGATTGTTGTTATTGTAAGAAATTCATATCAATTCATATAAATAGTTCTCAGCTTAAAAGAGCCATTTGGGTGCATTAAATGTGCATTTAACGCAAATTAGAGTTGTTCCAATGGCTATTTTTTTGCTAGAATTCGAACTGTAGCGGATGCTACTTAATAAGTAGTGGGGGCTACTTATAATATAGCGAGCATAACTTGTGCTCCAAATTTTTGAAGACGCTTATGTGTCTTCTAAGCTTTCTTAGTAGCGGATGTTAATTCTTATAGCAGGTGCTACTTATTAAGTAGCGGGAGTGTAGTAGGCGTTATCCTTTTTGGCTCACTCTGACCTTTGAAATTTGCAGTTGTGACAAGTTTATAGCGACTGCTACTCAAACTTCAGCATATTTAGTAGCGGGAACTTGTATAGGTTGCAGACGCTACTTAGTTAAGTAGTGAGGACTACAAAATTAGTAATGAGCGCTACTGAAGTTATTCAACTACTGTGTCTCCTAGATCACATTATAGTGGTTGCTATTACTAAGTGGCGGGTGCTACTTATCAAGTAGCGGGGGCTACATATCTTTTTCTCATATCTTTTCCTTCTTTAAACTTAAATAGTGGGGGCTACTTAATAGTTCAATGAACACTACATACCAACAATCTGCAATATGAAATTTTAACCTTGCATATAATCAAACAAACATAATTATGGGTTTAGTTAATTGTTTGTACCCATTAAAATGAGCATGTTAAAACATTAAAGATCTAACAATTAAGTTATAAAATTGTTGGTCTTGGCTTAATACTAAAATTGAAAATTAAAAAAAATATATATTTCTTATTTCGTTTGGTTTAATTGTCTTTTCTTATTTTCATTTGTTTTCGTTAGAATTCGTACTTTTTCATTTCATTGTTAATCAATTGTTTGTCACAAAAACATCAAAAATCAAAAGAAAATACCTATCTTTTTTTTCCTTTTTTGTTTCAAATATTTTTCTTTTCTTTTAATATAATTCTAATCCTAGTGCAATTAATTTCTTTTCATATCTATTTTTGTCCAAATTGTTTTCATCCTAAGTGTTTATCGTCCATTTTTATTCTAAGTTTTGTTAAAATTGTGGTAAAAATTCTTACTTTTATATTGGTTAATTGATTGAATTTTGCAACTTACTTACTTTGGTTCACAATATGTAAAGAAAAAAAAATACTTAAGAAATTGACATTGCCTCTAAATTGAAGGCCTTCGAAAAGAATTTCCAAGCCATAAACTTACAATTTATAGAGATGAAAGATGAATGAAGAGATTAAAAGGCTTAGTCTCAAGGGGACAAAATCCAAATGCATTAGGGAAAGCAATGAAATCTAAAGAGAATATGCTAAAGAAATATTATAGGAGAGTTTTTGAGGAAACTAACCAAAAGCATGAGAGGTGGAAAGCTGAGCAAAGAAATAAACATCATAGAAGGAAAGCTGCATCAAAGTCATGAATCAAGCAACCTAAAAATGAGATTGATAGTGGTAAGGTTGAAAACATAAAAATAGAAAATATAATAATCTATCCCATTGAAGTCACTTGTGAATATGATTGGGTGGATGAAAAAATTGAAGAACAAAATAGGGCTCCATTAATAGAAGTTGTTCATGTAGAAATTCCCGTAATTGAAACTCATTTAGAAATATTGGAGAAAGAAAAAGATGTGATTCATTTAGAAGTTCAAGAAGATAAAGGAATAAAGGAGAATGATTTAATTTTGTACAAAAAAAATAAATAATAATAAAGCTGGATTTTTGAATATTTCTATAGTGAATTTTATTTTGCCTAATGATTTCTTTGATATTTCTCTAACAAATTCTCAGATTCTTAAAATACTTCATTTCTACCTTTCATCAAGAAGAAAAGTTGGCAAACTTGTGTGTTTTTCTTACCACTTCAGTTTTTCAAAGTTAGAGGACGAGTGTTTTTTCAACAAAAGAAGAATAACACTTACAAGAAAAACTTATATTTCAATGATACCATAATACATGAATCGAGGACGAATAATTTCTCAAGAAAGGGGAATGATATGATCCAAAGTAGATTCTTGTGCAAATCAAATTTTGATCAATCTTATCTAATTAGTTTTAGTATAATAGATTTATGGGTTGTATAATTATATTAAAATTAAGTGTATTGTGAGTTTTGGGCCTGTTTTGTATTAGCTTATAGCCCAAAATGAATTTTATTTTTATTTTTATCTTATTTAGAAGCTTATCTTTGTCTAGAAAGCTTACCTAGGAAACTTAAATTAGGCTTTTCATATAGCTAAGTCACTATAAATATTTAGCTAAACTCTTGTATTTTTAAACTTCAGATTTTGATTAAAATAAACTTTGTGAGAAATTCTCTCAATTTTAGTTCTTGTTAGAATCTTTTAAACTTATCAAAACTAATCACTTTGTGGTGTTCACCATTATACCAAGGTTTTTAATACATGTTCATCAACGGGTCGAGGTTTTCTTGTTCAAATCTGATTTGACTTTCCAAGGGGTCACATACCATGCATGAAGGTGTCAGGTCTCAAAGCAAGTCGATTGGGGTTCACTCTGATACCAAATTGATGTGAACCCCAACAGACTTGCTTTGAAACCCAACACCAATATGCATGGTATGTGACCCCTTGGAAAGCCAAATCAGATTTGAATAAGACAACCTCGACCTATTGACAAACCTGTATTAAGAATCTTGGTATAATGATGAATGCCATAAAGTGATTAGTTTTGATAAGTTCAAATGATTCTAACAAGAACCAAAATTGAGAGAATTTCTCACAAAGTTTATTTTAATTAAAATCTGAAGTTTAAAAATACAAGAGTTTATCTAAGTATTTATAGTAACTTAGCTATATGAAAAACCTAATTTAAGTTTCCTAGTTAAGAAGAAACTTCCTACATAAGGGTAAGCTTCCGAGAGAAGAGTAAGCTTATAAATAAGATAAAAATAAAACTTAAATTCATTTTGGGCTATAAGCTAATACAAAATAGACCTAAAGCTCACTAATTTACTTAATTTTAATATAATTATACAACCCATAAATATATTATACTAAAACTAATTAGATAAGATTGATCAAAACTTGATGTGTACAAGACCTTACTTAGGATCATATCACATAGAATACTCAGACATCTCTGTATCAAAAAACAAATTAATAAATACATGAGGAGAGAGCTTGTAATTAATAAAGTATGTATTTGAATTTGATCGAGTTACTTGCAATATTGGAAGCTTGGTGTTATGTCAACTTGGCAGTAAATCCTTTGAACCCATATCTGTAGCTATGAATATGAAAGGCTTGCACTTGCTCAATGTTATTGTACACAAACACAAACGCACGGTCACACACAAGTTAAGACATTATACATAATTTACAAAAAGGATAGACAAGTAGTAAATTCTCTAATGGGGAGAAGGATAAAGTGAGATGGACCTTCCTCTGTGAATAACGGTGATAATTTGGTGGTTTTGGGTGAGAATCTGGTGGGGATGATCTTGAGTGTTTTTGCTTCCCATACAAAACACATAAGCCTGTAATATGACCTAATATAAATGTGGTGTTATCAATTATACAAACACTTAGGAGACAATTACAATTAATTAGTAAGAATAATATAAAGAAGCACTTTAGAAAAAGAAGAAGAAGAGGAGGAGGAGCAAAATCCAACTTGACACAGAAAAACAGCAAGCAACAAAAAAATATTCAAGAATATGATGGTAGAAGAAGGATTTTTAATTACCACATGCACTGGGCTCACCCATAAACGGTAAAAAATAGGGAAAATAGTTTCAGTATCTAACAATTTAGTTACCTCAGCCCTTACTACTTCTTTCATATTAGGATTTAACCTTATTTTATGTTCAATTATAGGTTTGTGGTTATTTTCCATTAAGATTCTATGAATGCAAATAGAAAGGCTAATTCCTTTTATGTATGAAATTATCCACCCTAATGTTGTTTTATTCTCTCTTAAGCTTCTTAACACATTATCCAATTGTACTTCATTTAAATCAGCATTTAAGATTATTGGTAAAGTGTCATTAGAGCTAAGAAAAGTGTACCTTAGATAAGAAGGATGAAGTTTTAGCTCAACAGTGGGAGCTTTCTCGATAAAAGGAGGAAGTGACTTACCTTTGCCTAAGTCTTGAAAATTATTACTTTTACTGTATGACATTGGCATAAGCATAGGTAGCTACCTCATGGTCTTCATCCTTTGTTGTTCCATTATTCATCAAGTAAGATTCAAGAGGATCTTCAGAATATTCTTTCTCAAATACTTCTTAAACCAGCTCATCAATAATATCCACCGTGAAACAGTAATCTAGAATAGAGGGATGTTTAACTGCCTTTACTATGTCAAACACACTTCTTCATTAACTACCCTCAAAGTTATATTTTCTTCTTTGACATGAATTAAGGCACTAGCTGTTACCAAGAATGACCTCCCTAAAATGAGTGAAATTTCTACATCCTCATCCATATCAAGCATAACAAAATCAACTGGAATGTAGAATTTATCCACCTTGACCAACACATTTTCTATAATCCTACCGGGTACTTGACTAATTTTTTTTGCCAATTTCAAGGTTATTCGTATAGGTTTCAATTCTCTAAAGCCGAATTTCTTACTGATTAATAATGATATTAAACTCACACTAGCATATAATACCCTATAAATACATAACATATTTTTGAGAAATAAGTTCTCAGTATGTGGATTAAAATTATTGAAATGGCTAATGATAATTTTGAAAAATCAGTTAGAGCGAAAACGAGAAACTTTTTCAGAAATTGTCGGTACCGATATCGCTGCTACAAAAATAGCAGTACGGTCGACAGATGAATTTCTGATTTAGCAAGAGGGTAAATGATAATATATATGCATATGTAAATACAGTAAAAAGAAAGATGAGAAAAATGTTTAAGAATATCGATAAAGTAAGCAATGGCAAAACTGTAAATAAAGGAAAATTTTGGAAAATAGTGGAAATTCGACAGTATGAGTTTCAGAACGGCTCTGAAACTATTTTTATTAAATAGTATTAATAAAAATAATATGTTTGAACATTCACTTTGAATTCTAATTCCTGACAGAATTATCGGAATGAATTACCGAGCGAAAAAGTACCAAAAGCAAATTAAGGAAAGTTGGAGGACCAAAAGTATAATTTGCCATTTTTGACTTACTATATAAGCAAGACTTAGAATTTTTTTTGCCCATTTTTTTGTTCTTCCACCGTAGCTTTCCTCCATCTTTTCCAATTAGATTTTTCTTTGATGTTATGAAGAGAAATTGTTGGAAACTTAAAACAAACACCATACAAAACTTTATCCATCAAATTCAACAATAGAAAATCAAGGAAATTCAAGAACTATGGCTACGGAGATTTTGTCCAAATGAGGGTTTTGAGGTAAATTATTGTTTTTTTTATTTTATGGTTTAATTAGGTTAATTAGATGTTGGTAAGATTGGGTAAATGGTTTAATTGCATCAATTGATGCATTAAAAAATTTTCCCCAATTTCCAAACCCTAAGGTGAAGTTGTGTGATATGATTTTGTGTATATGAATTAGGATGTGTAAATTGAGTGTAGAATAAGTCAATTGGATATTTATTGGGGATTAATTGATGTTTACATTACTGTAGAAAATTCGGTTGGAGAAAGTTGCCGATTTTGCCTATTGTGAGGAATTGAGGAATTGGTTGGCAAGGCAATTTTGCTAGGTGATTTGGAGTACTAGGTGAGTCTTTTATGCATCAAATTACATGCCTAAATTGTTAGAATGATAATTGGAATCTATATGCAATATGGCCATTTTGGCCGAACCCTATTTATGGCAAAATACCAAATTTTGTGCTTTACTTTTGGACTTATTTCCCATGCCAAATTGATATGCTTGATGAATATTATTGAGTTGTGATTGTTTCTTATAAATTGCTTTTCATGTATATGTTTGTTGATAATTGGGGCAATGTCAATGTTGCACCAAAACCATGCTGAAACATCCGTAGGCCAACCAATTTGAATGCCACCGTCGCCGGCGACAATGGCATGCCAATTGCGTCAACTTTTTTGCCGCAAATGACCAATTTATGTTTGTTCCCATTATTGGTTACTAGACCTTTGGTCATCGTTTAATCGATTATTATTGATGTCTTATTGACTTTAAACTCATTAAATTGATTACTAATAAGTTATTGATACTTGTCGATGCCATTATTTGAAATGGTATCTATTGATGTATTTATTGCTTCTATTGACTTCGAGGTGATTTAATAGAGCTGCCGTTCCGACAGGGTAGTGAGTTCATGCTATCGGCTTTGTGCACATTGTATTGATTGATACCCTATACTAGGAAGGGATGTCCTAGTCATAAGACCCGTACAGTCTTATGTTTATATATAAATATATATAGTAATTTGTGCTTGACACATTTCTATGCGTTTCATGACTCTATAT